>JABCPU010000052.1:0-254051 GCA_016800925.1 Suillus spraguei | reverse complement strand
GAGCAGTGTTAGTTGATCAAGTGCTGTGCAATTTGATTGACTGAAGAAATCAGAGGAGTGTTGCTTCTTATAAGCATTCAGATTCGAGCGGAGTTCTTCAAGTTCTTTTCTGGGAGCCATTCGTTATCTCCCGATGAATATCCTTCCAGGAAACGAGATAGCGTCGGCGAATGCCGGTTCCTTTGTGAGAAAGAATTGCTTCTACTTTGTATTCTTCTTCTTCTTCAATGATGTTGGGTGGTGGTTTGGGGAAGTTCGGGCTGTGTATGTCTGTATCGCTATAGGATGATAAGACAGAAGCGTGGAACGTAGGATGAATTTTCCACTGCGGAGGGAGTTTAAGTGTGAATGTGATGGGCGATAAGACATCGATGATTGGGAAAGGTCCGTATCATTTTGGCGCAAGTTTCCTTGATGGAGTTTGAGCCTAAGATTAGCGGCAGATAGCCAAACCTTATCTCCGATCTTCCATGGAGTGTACTTATCTCCTCGGGATCGTTCAGCCATTGTTTGCATTGCAATATTATGGCAGGCGATCGCTTCTTCTCTTATCTTTTGCAGAGATCGTACTCGATCTTCTGCCGCAGGGACAGATGAATCGGGAATTAGATGAGGGATGGCACGTGGTTCGTATCCCATCATTAGATAGAAGGGTGATGCATTCCTCACATCATGTTTTCGATGGTTATGAACAAATTCAATGATAGGTAGATGTTCTACCCAATTTTCAGGGTTGTTGTGGCATTAGATGCGTAGATATGTTTCAAGTTCTTGGTTAAGCCTCTCAGTCTGACCATCAGTCTGAGGGTGATAAGCCATGGATGGGGCGATAACATAGTCGAGAAGTCGGGCGAGCTCCTTAGAGAAGCGCGATAGGAATTGCGGGCCTCGATCCGAGATAACTTTGTTATGGAGTCCAAATCGGCGGTAAATGTGTTTCAAAAATAGTTTAGCAGTGCCTTCAGAAGTGATGGTTTTTAGGCAAGGAGCAATAATTACCCCCTTCATAAGGCCATGGTCTACCACGACCAGGATACTGTCAAAGCCTCCAGAGACAGGGAGGTCAGTAATAAGATCGACAGAGATCTGGGAGAAAGGGTGCATCACAGATGAAGGTATCGGGGTAAGCGGAGGTCGAACAGGATGCGTATCGGCCTTCATTTGCTGACAAAGGGCGCAACCCTCGACGTATTTCCGAATGTAAGAGCCATAGCGGGCCACCAAGCTTCTCATTTGACGAGTTCTTCAGTTTTGAATCTACCAGGATGACCCGCAGTAGGATGATCATGATACCTTTTCAAGATATCGGAATGATTTGCCGGTGGGATATAGGCACGATTCTTAAAATAGAGAACGTTCTCTTCAATTTTCCAGTCGGAGAGTGCCGACTTCATAGGGGGAAGACATACACCATCAAGGGCGTCCAATGCTGTCTTGAAGACAGGGTCGTCGAGGGATCAGAGGATGACAAAACATCCTGTAGGTCGGTGTCAATAAGACGAATGAATAGAGCGTCAGGGAGGAGGGTCTGGTCCTCATTATCATCTTTGCCAGAATCGTAGTCGGGCCGGCGAGATAGTGCATCAGGTACTGCAATTTAGTACCTGCAACGTGATGCAGTTCAATATCGTAAATAGACAGAGTTAGTTGCCAACGTGCTTGGCGACGGGTGAGCTTCTGTGCACTTCTAAAGTACAGAAGATTCTTGTGGTCGGTGAATACTAGGATGGGGTGCGGGTTTCCTTCAAGGTAATGACACCATTCATTTAATGCCCGAATCACCGCAAGGAGTTCCTGATCAAAGATCTGGTAGTTGCGTTCTGCAGGGTTCAAAGATTGTGAGAGGTATGCGCATGGGTGATAAACACCATTCTCATCAGTTTGCAAGAGAACTCCGCCAGTTGCTATGAGCGAAGCGTCGGTAGCAATAGCAAATTGTCAGGAAGGATCAGGGTTACGAAGTACTGGTTGGGATGTGAAACATTGTTTTAGTTCTTCGAAGGTGTCCATACATTCGGTTGACCAATCAAGGACCTTATCCTTCTTTGTTAATTCGATAAGGGGTCGGGCGATATCAGAGTAATGGGAAATGAATGTGCGGTAGAAGTTGCAAAAGCCGAGGAATGACCGAACATCTTTTACAGATTTTGGAATTGGCCATTCGGCAATTCCTTTGGTTTTGGCAGTGTCCATAGCAACTTGTCTGGGCCAAATTATCATTCCGAGGTATTCCACTTCTTCTGCATCAAAGGTACATTTCTCTGGTTTTAAGAATAGATGCTCTTTTCATATTTTCATCAAAACCCGTCTTGTCCGTTTGCGGTGTTCTGCCATAGTCGTGAAGAAAATCAGGATATCGTCCATATAAATAACCATCCATCTTTCATTGATTTCCTGCTGGAAGGTACGATTTATGTATGCTTGGAAAGTTGCCGGGGAATTGCAAAGACCAAAGAACATGACATTTGGTTCGAAGAGTCCGATTTCCATAGTAAAAGCAGCTTTCCAGCGATCGTTGGGATGGATATGAATGTTATTATAACCGGACCGGATATCCATTTTCGTAAAGAACTGTGCGTTGTGAAGTTGTGCGATGAGGGAAATAGGAAGTGGGAGTGGGTAAGCATTTTTAACTGTCCAATCATTGATGTAGCGATAATCTTGACAGGGGCGCAATTCTCCACTCTTCTTACCCACAAAGAAGAAACCACTAGCTTGGGGTGATTTTGATTCTGAGATGAATCCTTTCGCAATGTTTTCATCAATAAACATTTTGACGGCAGTGCATTCTTTTTCCGATAGCGGGTAAACCTTAGATGTGTGAGGGATAAAACCAGGTTTAGTATCGATCCGATGATCAATACCAGGGCGTTCAGGAGGTAGTTTGTTGAATCCGTCTTTAGCAAAGACATCTGCAAATTCATGCAAATAGTCCGGGACCAGTTCTTCGAAAGATTTCTTTTCTTTTCTTTCTTGTCTGTCGTGAATTCCTGAGCTTTATTACTGTATTTCGGAGGAGGAAGGGAGATTGTGGAGTAGTTGGGGAGCTGTTTGAGTCGGGAAGTTCTATCATGCGTGAGGGGTGTATCCATGGATACTTCTTCGATGATTCTCATACTAACTCCATCGGTGTCGTATTCCACAAGGAACTCTCCATCTCCAAGCTTGTAAGAGGAAATTTCATGTACTTCTGGTGCATGCCAGACATCTTGCATAGTGTTGAATTGATCATCATCCTCTGTTGGGATCAACGAGGGCATGGGTTCTTCGTCATTGGGGATTTCTTCAATTGAAGCTGAAGGATTTTGAAGAGTTTTCGGAGGGACATAAAATTTGGATAGTTTCGGTACATTTGTATCTCGTCCAGGGATTTCTTCCTCTGCTTTTCTTTTCCCATACTTCTGTTCTTCTATTGGGTGTTGTTCAACAGGCTCTGGTCCAATCCGATATTCGGGCTCAGATTCGTTCTTGCGCTTTTCTACGCGGGGAATTGGTGATACTGCTCGTGGCAGTTGTACACAGGGAGTATGGTCTATAGTATGTGGCATTCGTACTTCTAGTTCGGGATCTTTGGGAATAGGAGGGATCGTGAGAGATCTCGGAAGCTGTGAGTGTTGCCATTTCCTAGGATGGCAATGAAAGGTTGAGGGCAACCCATTCTTCTTCCGATCGGTATCGACGTCAATTTCAATTTTGTCCAACTTCGTTGTTCGAGGGAGGACTAGTGTTTCAGCTGCCCAATCTATACTGGGGTTCATTGCGCGTAACCATGAAATCCCCAAAAGGATTTGATCTCTTCTTCCTAGTTTAGTGATATTGAATTTTCCATACATGGTTCGTTCATCAATTTTGACCACTAGGAGACAGTAATGTGTGATTGGTCCTCCTTTGATAAGAGTTCCATCTGCTGTTGTAACTCGAAATGGTGTTTTGAGTTTTTGTCATGTGATTTGATGGAGTTTCACAAACTCCTCGGAAATAAATGTTCCTGCTGCACCCGAATCAATAACAGTGGTGGTGTCGATGGATTTCAAGCGAGTACGCAAGTGAAGGGTGATAGGGACATGAAGCTCTTTTCTTTCACCTACAGCGCGTACAAGTCTTAGTAATACCTTAGGAGAAACATATGTCGAATCTTTGTTTCTCCAATTCAAAAATCCTCGAAAATTCGCCTCACAGTTTCGTCGCCTTCTTCTTCTTCTTTGACTTCGGCTTGTCGGAGCGGGGTCTTCTTCCTTCTGTCAGGACAGTTATGAATATGGTGCCCTGTTTTCTTGCATCTGAAGCATTGTCCCTTCTTCATGCATTCGGATCTCTCCATGTCGGAGATTCGATCTACGACCATTGCATTGGGGTCATGGTTAGGTATGTATCGTGTGTTTCCATAGTTCTTCTTTTTTCTGTTGTGGAGCATGACGTGTTCGTATTTCTTGAAGACGATGGTGGGAGTTGTCAATGGAAACACATTGCAATACAACCTCGCGGAATACTTCCAAGACATCTCCTGGTGCGAAAAGCTTGGTAAGGATACCTAGGTTCAAGCCATCTTGGAAGAATTGAATTTTTGTTGCATCGTCGGTGATACGGGCCTTGGCTGCAAGTGCCTCAAAGTCAGCGATGTAGGTATGGAGATCTCCGCTTCCTTGTTTGAGGTCTCTGAGTTTCGTTAGCATGGTTCCTTTGGTATCCACCAGCTCGAAGGCTTCTTTAAAGCTTTTCATAAAATCTGCCATTGTTCCATAACCAACTTTTTGTCCAGAGGTGTCAGTTGACTGAGCATGGTCAAGGAATTGCTCTTTCCAGGATTTGGCGTTCTTCTCAGTCATGAAGGATGTTATGAAAATGATCTTCTGTTTGTCGGTGGTGTAAAGCTTTTCGTTGATGTCGAAGCATAGATTGCATGATTGGATAAATTCACGAGAGTTGTCGCGATCTCCATCAAAACCGGTTGGGAGACCGATTTTGTATTCGAATTCTTTGGTGGTTGTCATAGCGGCGGTTCGTCTGATGAGTTATACTTTCTCGGTGCCTACACGCGCTATCTTGCTGTCTGTTAGGGCTTATCAGGGTTCAGGGTTGAAGACTGAGTAGTCGACGATCAGGTGGACTTTAATCTTTTGTTACGACTGGGGTGGTGTCACCAGCGACAGTGAAAAGACACAGACGGTCTGTTGGGAAGTTCTACTTTGTCCAGAAGAGGACAAGGTGAAAGTACAAGGAACGCATTACAAGTACGATCAAGGGTTCGACCTCAAAGACAAGTCTAAGAGGTTCCACAAGAATAGAGACTAAGACTAAGGAGTGCTTAGACTTAGAGACGATTCAAGATGACTTAGGTTGGAGACCTAAGCGAAGGAAGTTCCAGGTAAAACCCAGTAAGATTAAAGTAAGGTATACAAGCATAGTACAGTGTGCTTAAATAGACCAATATGTGCACACGGACCGAGAGAGACGTGAGAATGTAAGTGCATATCCAAACAAGGAAGGCAACTATAGTACAGATGCGTTGAGCATATGAGTCAGAGTCATGTGACATGATATACAAGTAAGGGAGACAAAGAGAAAATGAATAGGGGCACATACAATTGTAACACTGAACTCTTCTCCAGCATAGGCATTCCACTCTGATAACATGGGCTTCCAGTCCTTCGTATCAGTAAAACTATTGCCCTCCAACTTTTTATTGAAGTTAATTCTTCTGACCGGATCAGGATTCATTTACCGGTTGAGTGTGAACCGGAACTCACCCATTGATATGCACTTTGTCCTCCTCTTTCCATGCCAATAATATAAAAATTCTCATACTGGTGAAACAAAGAAACTAGCGCTGGCCTAAGTATAAATGCAGCATTAATCCTACTAAAGGCGCGAGTGAGATGTTTGACCCAAGAGGACTGCAGATAGAAGCAATTCTCTCTAAGTTAGTGCGAAGGAAACAATGAAGTACTAAAATGGCAACAAGGATTCTGATTTCCGAGGTTAGCGGCGGTACTAGCACGGTAATGATAGCTGCAACGGTTAGCTAGCGAGGGCAGGAACAAAGTTGCTTGGGCAAGATGAAAATGTTATAACTACCGGCGGTGCGGTAGTGGTAGCGGCAACTTCCATACAAGTGGGAACGCAGATGAGAGAGAAAGCGACCCAGCGAGATCACTGGCCGCGGTCCGGTTACGAGTAGCGAAGTCGAAAGTCACGCGGTACTTCGAACAGTAAAGTTACCGGTGGTTAAATCAATGAGCGTGGTTTGAACGGAGAAGAGTTCAAATGCAAATAGATTGCGACTAGCGAGCATTTCTGATACTAAGTCCTAGTGAAGGGATGTAATGGGAAGTAAGTGATGGTATGTATGTTCAGTCCTTTTTAACATATGTGAGCGCATACAAGATAACTATGCAAGTCCAGTAGCATGAAAGAAAATAAATGGGGTACTTAATTATGAGGTGCGCAGCGTGCAGCAGCCCCTTGAGATATAAGGTAAATCCTGCCATAGGTTTAGTAACGGCGGAAGCGAGGTAACTATGCACCAATGGATTCTAGATGGAATAGGATGGGACATGAGGGCATCGGTGCGAGGATCCGGTAAGGGTCCATGGAAGAAGAACGGTTCCATGTTAGCGGAGCGAAAAGGCTATTTTGTCGCTATAAGGAAATCCTTCGGTTGCCACCGCAGACATTAATGAGACACTTGTCGAAAATGGGGTTTTGATGGTCAGCGTGACTTTTCTCACTACACTGGCCTGCTTCCACAACTTGGACGCCAGGTGCTTCATCAAACCAGGTGCTTTCTTCTTTGCAAAGTCTGCCTGGACAGCTGCAGGAGGAGCCTTGGCAGGCCACTCAATCACAGTGTTCTGAGCTTCCTCCAGCTCCTCTTTAGATAGACTGGCCATGACTGCAGTGAGTGTCGTCTGATATCTTTCAATAAATGTCTTCAATCCTGGCCTCGCTCCGGTCTTTTTGATGATCTCCTCCTTGCACAGTTGTTCTATGACCATCCGGGAAGTCCATTTCTGACCCAACTTGCTGGCCTTCTTTTTTCGAGTCTTTTCAGATCTCCGGTTATATAACCAGTCCCGGTACATCTCAATACATATGATAAAAGTCAGTCATTGTGCATAAAATTTGAAGTTCAACTGCTCACATATTTTCTGTTCTTCAATGACCAGTCATCCATAGCAGGTGTTACAATCATATGTGCCCCTATTCATTTCTCTCTCATCTTTATCTTGTATATTACGTAATTTGATTCCGACTCATATGCTCAATGCATCTGTACTATAGTTGCCTTCCTTTTTGGATACGCACTTACATTCTCATGTCTCTCTTGGTCTGTGCACACATATTGGCTTATTGTCATATACCGTACATTCAGGTCTGATCCATGGACATCTGGACACCCAATCCATACATCCTAGTCCACCCATCCAATCCAGCTCACATATCCAATCCACCCATCCACTCCAATCAATATCCATCCATATCTAATCCATATCCATATCTGACTCAGTCCATCCATCCGATCTGATCCACCCATCCGATCCGTGTTCATATGCGATCCATGTCCATATCCAATCCGTGTCCATATCCAATCCATGCTCATATCCGAAACTATTCCTGCGCACCTGCGCGTTACTCCTTTTAGGTTAATACCTGTGTCCGGCTTTCGGTTATCTCTGCACCTCTGGCTTTCAGTTATCTTGACTTCCATCTTGATAAGATATTTCGTACAAGTCTTATTTCCGAGTTCATAGCCTTGTGTTCCGCAATGCCTCAAACATAGCCTCGGACTATCCTTACTTGCCTTCCGGCATGCTACCTACAGTATATAAACTTGTAGTACAACTCCTGCAGACCTCAGTCTGATTCATTGTTCCTACTTCTGTATATTCCTTTGATTACTCTGTATCCTGTTATCATGTCTATATAACTCCGTTTCTGTTCTTGCACTTGGGCTCTGGCCCTTGTAAGCTTCTGACTCAGGCCTATGGGATTACACCCTAGGCCGGAGCTTTGATCCTATGTCCTATAATCTTTTCGGACTTCTTCCATCTCCGTCTATCATCTGTTTCACCTCTGACTCTACCTTTGGTAGTCTTATACTGTCTGTTTCTATTCTGGACCTTGTCCGGAGTAGTCTATACTATCCCTACACCATATCCGGACCTACTCCTCTCTAGTAGCCAACACTTCCTCTAAGATCCACAGAGCTATGCTCATCCGATCATCCGCTCCTCCGCTCCTCCGCTCCTCCGCTCCTCCGCTCCTCCGCTCCTCCGCTCCTCCGCTCCTCCGCTCCTCCGCTCCTCCGCTCCTCCGCTCCTCCGCTCCTCCGCTCCTCCGCTCCTCCGCTCCTCCGCTCCTCCGCTCCTCCGCTCCTCCGCTCCTCCGCTCCTCCGCTCCTCCGCTCCTCCGCTCCTCCGCTCCTCCGCTCCTCCGCTCCTCCGCTCCTCCGCTCCTCCGCTCCTCCGCTCCTCCGCTCCTCCGCTCCTCCGCTCCTCCGCTCCTCCGCTCCTCCGCTCCTCCGCTCCTCCGCTCCTCCGCTCCTCCGCTCCTCCGCTCCTCCGCTCCTCCGCTCCTCCGCTCCTCCGAGCTCCGGACCTTCGGACCCCTAGTCCTTCGGATCCATCCTATCCTATCCTCTGACATCTATGGATCATCTTTCCCTCCAGAGCTCTGCTCCTATCCTGCCCTGGACTTTGTCCAGCAGTCCATCTTTCATCTGTTCTACTTGGAGCTTGTTCCAGTAGTGTTACCATTACTCCCTACCTTCCGGAAATAGTTCCGGTGCATTCCCGCGCTCATCCGGAAGTCCATCGGAGCTCTGTCGAGCTATCCTGCCTTAGAGTTCATCCGGACCCTCCATCTGGACTTCACCAAAACTCTCCCTTGGACTTCATCCGAAATTAAGGGCACATACTCGGGTAAGGGGCACAGCGTACAAGCTGAGGCCAAGCCCCTTTGACTTTACAACCCTCCGGTACAACCCCATGTAAGACCAGGATTTCTTACTAATCTCCAGTTTTGCATGGTCATAACACTTATTTAAGCATGTTGTACTATGCTTGTATACTTCACTTTAATCTTACTGGGTTTTACCTGGAATATCCTTCGCTTAGGTCTCCAACCTAAGTCATCTGAATCATCTCTAAGTCTAAGCACTCCTTAGCCTTAGTCTTTATTCTACCGATCATCTTAGAGTCGCGACTCTTCAATTGAACCCTTGATCCTACTCAGAACGCTTCCTTGTAGCAGTCTCGTTCTCCTTTCAACACAGTCAAACTTCCCAGCAGACCGGCTGTGTCTTATCAATGTTACTGGTGACACCACCCCAGTTCGTAACAAAAGATTAAAGTCCACATTGATCGTCGACTATCCAGTCTTCGACCCCCAAACCCTGATAAAAGCCCTAACGGACAGCAAGACCGCACATGTAGGCACTGAGAAAGTATAACTCACCAGACAATTCATCATGACTACCACCACCAAAGATTTTGAATATAAAATTGGTTTCCCAACCGCTTTTGATGGAGATTGCGACAATTCCCTGGAATTCATCCTATCATGCAACTCATACTTCAATATCAATGAAAAGTTCTACACTACCAACAAGCAGAAGATCATTTTCATTATGTCCTTCATGACAGAAAAGAACGCCAAATCTTGGAAAGAGCAATTTCTCGCTCATGCTCAATCCACCGACACTGCCAGACTGAAAGTGGGTTATGGGACGATGAAAGATTTCATGGAAAGTTTCAACAAAGCTTTCTCACCAGTAGATTCCGCTGGAACCACATTAACAAAACTCAGAGATCTTAAACAAGGAAATGGCGACCTCCAAACCTACATCGCTGACTTTGAGGCGCTTGCAGCCAAAGCCTGTATCACCGACAATGCAACAAAGATCCAGTTCTTCCAAGATGGCCTTAACCTGGGCATCTTAACCAAACTATTCGCACCAGGCGACATCCCAGAAGTGTTCCGCAATGTTGTATCACAATGTGTCTCCATCGACAACTCTCATCAATGCCTTCTGGCATTATGAGCACGTCATGCTCCACAAAAGAAGAAGAACTATGGGAATGCGTGTTACACACCCAATTGTGATTCAAACATGATGGTCGTAGATTGAATCTTCGATATGGAAAGATCCAAGTGCATGAAAAAAGGACAATGCTTCGGATGCAAGAAGATGGGACACCATATTAGTAACTGCCCTGATAAGAAGAAGAAGACTCTGCTCCGTCAAACGGAAGTCAAAGAAACTCAAGATGAAGAAGAAGAAACCGTGAGACAAATTGTGGAGGATTTTTAACTTGAAGCAACAAAGACTCAACATATGTTTCTCCCAATGTATTACTAAGACTTGTACGTGCTGTAGGTGAAAGAAAAGAACTTCGCATTCCTATTACCCTTCACTCGCGTACTCACTTAAAATCTGTCGACACTACTGCTGTTATCGACTCTGGCACAGCAGGAACGTTCATCTCCGAGGAGTTTGTGAAACTCCATCAAATCACACGACGAAAACTTAAAACACTGTTTCAAGTTACTACCGCAGATGGAACTCTCATCAAAGGAGGACTGATCACACATTATTGTCTCCTGGTGGTAAAGATTGATGAATGAACCATGTATGGAAAGTTTAATATCACTAAACTTGGACGAAGAGATCAAATTCTTCTGGGAATCCCATGGTAATGCACCATGAACACAAGTATATGTTGGGCCGCCGAAACACTTACCCTCCCACGAACAACGAAGTCTGATGAAATTGAGCAAGATTTGGATACAGATTGAAAGAAGAATGGGCTACCTCCTGCTTTCCTGTGTCACACCAAGAAATGGCAAAACTCAAAACTGCCGAAACTCGTCATCACTCCTTCCATTAACATTCCCGATGAACTCATAATCAACGAACCTTCTCCACGAGTAAAAATACCACAGTGCCCCCATCACCTATTCCTCATGTAGAAAAATGGAAGAACGAGTCAGAACCAGAATCTCGACCACCCCATTGCAACCCGTCGAACAACAACCAGCTGAAGAACAACGACAAGGAAAATGGAAACCAGACAATGATCTCAGAGGATGAGCTCATAATATTCCAAAGTTAACTAAGTACTTCATACCACCCAAGTTGTTTACCCCTTCCATCGAAGAAATTCTGGACCAGGATGAACCCATGACATCCACCATACCTGCCGAAGAAGATGAACAATTCAACACAATGCAAGATGTTTGGCTTGCACCAGAAGTACGCAAAATTTCTTCCTACAAGCTTGGAGATGGAGAGTTCCTTGTGGAGTACAACACCAATGGAATTAGCATGAGAATTGTAGAAGAAGTATCCATGGACACACCCCTCACACATGATGGAACTTCCCGACTCGAACAACTCCCTAACTATTCCACAATCTCCCTTCCTCCCCCAAAATACAGTAATAAAGCTCAGGAATTCGCCACGGATGAGAAGGAAAAGAAAAAGAAATCCTTCGAAGAATTGATCCCAGAATACCTGCACAACTTTGCTGACATTTTTGCTAAAGACGGTCTGAACAAACTACCCCCCGAACGCCCTGGTATTGATCATTGGATCGATACCAAACCCGGTTTTATCCCTCGCACATCTAAGGTTTACCTGTTATTGGAAAAAGAATGCGCTGCCAGCAAAATGTTTATCGATGAAAACGTTGTGAAAGGCTTCATCTCAGAATTGAAGTCACCTCAAGCTAGTGGCTTCGTCTTTGTGGGAAAGAAGAGTGGAGAATTGTGTCCCTGTCAAGATAATCACTACATCAATGATTGGACAGTCAAGAACGCTTACCCGCTCCCACTTCCCATTTCTCTTGTCGCACGCCTTCACAATGCACAATTCTTTACGAAAATGGATATTCGGTCCAGTTACAACAATATTCGCATCCATCAGCATTTACAACGGAATTCAGCCTCTTTGAACTGTCATATACCGTACATTCAGGTCTAGATCAAACCCAATCCATGGACATCCAGACACCCAACCTACACATATCTGATCCACCCATCCACTCCAGTTCACATATCCGATCCACCCATCCACTCCAATCCATATCCATCCGTGTCCATATCCGATCCGTGTCCATATCCGATCCGTGTCCATATCCGATCCGAGTTCATATCCGAACTATTCCCACGCACCTGCGCATTATCCCTTTTAGAATATACCTGTGTCTCCGGCTTCTGGGTATCTCTGTGCTTCCGGTTCTCGGTGATCTCTGCCTCTGTCTTGATAAGTATTTCGTACAAGCTTCATCTCCGAGTTCATAGCCTTATGTCCCGCTGTACTTACTAATGTGTTTCCGACATAGCCTCGGACTATCCGTACTTACCCTCCGGCATGCTCCTACAGTATATAAACTTGTAGTACAACTCCTGCAGACCTTAGTCTGATTCATTGTTCCTACTTCTGTATATTCCTTTGATTACTCTGTATCCTGTTATCATGTCTATATAACTCCGTCTCTGTTCTTGCACTTGGGCTCTGGCCCTTGTAAGCTTCCAACTCAGGCCTATGGGATTACTCCCTAGGCCAGAGCTTTGATCCTATGTCCTATAATCTGTTCGGACTTCGTCCATCTCCATCTATCATCTGTTTCACCTCCGACTCTACCTTTGGTAGTCTTATACTGTCTGTTTCTATTCCGGACCTTGTCCGGAATAGTCTATACTATCTCTACACCATATCCGGACCTACTCCTCTCTAGTAGCCAACACTTCCTCTAAAATCCACAGAGCTACGCTCATCCGATCATCCAATCATCCGCTCCTCCGCTCCTCCGCTCCTCCGCTCCTCCGCTCCTCCGCTCCTCCGCTCCTCCGCTCCTCCGCTCCTCCGCTCCTCCGCTCCTCCGCTCCTCCGCTCCTCCGCTCCTCCGCTCCTCCGCTCCTCCGCTCCTCCGCTCCTCCGCTCCTCCGCTCCTCCGCTCCTCCGCTCCTCCGCTCCTCCGCTCCTCCGCTCCTCCGCTCCTCCGCTCCTCCGCTCCTCCGCTCCTCCGCTCCTCCGCTCCTCCGCTCCTCCGCTCCTCCGCTCCTCCGCTCCTCCGCTCCTCCGCTCCTCCGCTCCTCCGCTCCTCCGAGCTCCGGACCTTCGGACCCCTAGTCCTTCGGATCCATCCTATCCTATCCTCTGACATCTATGGATCATCTTTCCCTCCAGAGCTC
Source organism: Suillus spraguei (assembly GCA_016800925.1). Taxonomy (NCBI): domain Eukaryota; kingdom Fungi; phylum Basidiomycota; class Agaricomycetes; order Boletales; family Suillaceae; genus Suillus; species Suillus spraguei. Next base: position 240,854 of record JABCPU010000052.1, on the reverse strand, counting down.
TGCTCCTATCCTGCCCTGGACTTTGTCCAGCGGTCCATCCTTCATCCGTTCTACTTGGAACTTGTTCCAGTAGTGTTACCATTACTCCCTACCTTCCGGAAATAGTTCCGGCGCATTCCCGCGCTCATCCGGAAGTCCATCGGAGCTCTGTCGAGCTATCCTGCCTTAGAGTTCGTCCGGACCCTCCATCCAGACTCCACCAGAACTCTCCCTTGGACTTCATCCGAAATTAAGGGCACATACTCGGGTAAGGGGCACAGCGTACGAGCTGAGGCCAAGCCCCTTTGACTTACAACCCTTCGGTACAACCCCATGTAAGACCAGGACTTCTTGCTAATCTCCGGTTTTGCATGGTCTTAACATGAACCAAATGTCATGTTCTCTGGCCTTTGCAATTCTCCAGCAACTTTCCAAGCATATATGAATTGTACCTTCCAGCAAGAAATCAATGAAGGATGGATGGTTATTTACATGGACGATATCCTGATTTTCTCTATGACAATGGCAGAACACTGTGAACAGTGTAGCGAACAAAGTCACGCTGACCATGAAAGTGCTGTTTTACACAAGTTTCTCGTTACTGCCTACAGCGGCTACCAAGAAAACCCTATAGCGAACATTACCCCTTTTCGCTTCGCCGGTACCATTTTCACTCCGTGGATCCTTGCCCCTTACCAAATCTCGCTACCAATGTCCTCCTGTCCATTCTATTTCTGTCTATGATCCATTGGTGCATAGCATATTCATTTCCGCCATTACTAAAGCTATGGCAAGACTTACCTTACCTTTCATGACACTGCTTGCTCGCTGTGTGCCTCTTAGCTAAATATCTCTATCTCGCTACCGTTCTCGCTATGTATTCCGGCCGTTCATGGCACATGTTAAAAAGGACTCTTTGCACATTCCGGTACTTTTACTTTTCCCTCTATGGTACACACAGTACTTAGGAATTGTCACCACTACCGTCTCTAACGGAATAAAGTCTTTCGCCGAAGTCACTGTCTCTTAAGAATTATTTTACTGCTTCACGCACCACTGCTCTTTACCGCTTTCCCGCACTTCACTGCTTGCGCTACACTTTCCTGCGCTTCATCGCTATGCTTCACCGCTTGTTTTACCACCAGTTTCCCACGCCTTACCACAGTTTTACCGCACGCACTACCGCAGTTTTACCACTTTTGCTACCGCTTGTCTACCGCATTCCCACACTTACCGCTAGTATTACCGCTAGTTTCCCACGGACCGGAGGTCACTGCTAGCATCTCGCTACCTCCGACGGCAGTCTTGCACCACAGGTTGGGCATTATTGAACTATATTAACTTAGCATTCCCTTTAGGGTCGAACGCTCTTGCTTTGCAAGTGAAGCAGACTAGACGGAGCGCAAGACTCGCATACTAGTTTAGGCCGTGGTTCATCTACAGCCCAGGCTAGATTGTATCTTTACAACAGACCAGATGAGTATTGATGAAAATACGCAAGGAACACTTGTTCCTGAAACCGGAAAAATGTACCTTTGATGCAGACGAAGTGGAATACCTCGGAATGATAATTCGCCCTGGACAAGTTGCTATGGACAGCGCCAAAACCAAGGGAATCGCCGAATGGCCAATTCCAAAATCAGTAAGAGACATTTGATCATTCCTCGGCTTCTGCAACTTCTACCGCACATTCATTTCCCACTACTCTGATATTGCACGACCCCTCATTGATCTAACAAAGAAGGATACTCCCTTCCTTTGGACGACTCAGTGTCAAGATACCTTCCAAGACCTTAAGGAACACTTTATAAAACAGCTGGTACTTTGCAACCCAGATCCATCCTGGCAATTTGCGGTCGCAACCGATGCTTCTCTTGTAGCAACTGGAGGTGTCCTCTTGCAAACTGATGAAAATGGCATTTATCACCCATGCACCTACTTATCTCAGTCATTAAACACAGCAGAGCGCAACTATCAACTTTTTGATCAGGAGTTACTTGCAGTTATCCATGCATTAAACGAATGGTGTTACTATCTTGAAGGGAGCGCCCATACTGTCCTCATCTTCACTGATCACAAAAAATTTCTGTACTTTGGCTACTTCTGACCCTTTGGATGACCCTGTATTCAAAACAGTGTCGGATGCACTAGACAGTGTTTGTATCCCTCCTATGAAATCGGCATTGTCTGATTGGAAAATTGACCATGATGTACTCTATTTCAAGAACCGTGCTTACATTCCTCCCACTCATCATGCCACTATCCTTGCTCACTATCATGATCATATCACTGCTGGTCATCCTGGCCGTTTCAAGACTGAAGAACTTGTTAAGCAGGAAGCCTGGTGGCCTTCTATGGGTGCCTATATCCATAAATATGTTGAGGGTTGCGCCCTTTGTCAGCAAATGCAGTCAGATACTCATCCGGTCCGACCTCCCCTTGTTCCCATTCCTTCCTCCGCTACCCACCCCTTCTTGCAAATCTCCATTGATTTGTTCACTGACCTCCCTGTTTCAGGGGGCTTTAATAGTATCATGGTCATGGTGGACCATGGCCTTATGAAGGGGGTAATTATTATCCCTTGCCTTAACACAGTAACCTCCGAAGGCGTAGCGAAGTTATTTTTGAAACATGTCTATTGATGGTTTGGCCTCTACAACAAAGTCATATCAGATCGAGGACCACAGTTCCTATCAAGATTCTCAAAAGAACTTGCACGACTCCTTGACTATACCATCGCCCCATCTACCGCCTATCATCCTCAGACCGATGGACAAACCAAACGATTAAACCAAGAACTAGAAACCTACTTGTGTATCTACTGCCGTAATAACCCTGAAGAATGGATAGAACACCTTCCCATAGCTGAATTCATTCACAATCATCGAAAACACAATGCCCAAAATGCCTCACCATTCTTTCTCATGATGGGATATGAACCCTGTGCCATTCCCCATTTAATTCCTGATTCTACCATACCAGCAGCAGAAGATCGAGTTCGATCCCTGCAAAAGATCCAAGAGGAAGCCATCACATGCCATAACATTGCTATGCAAACAATGGCAGAATGATCCCAAGGAGATAAGTATCAACCGTGGAAGATCGGGAATAAGGTTTGGCTATCTGCTGCTAATCTTAGACTCAAACTCCCATCACAGAAGCTTGCACCAAAACGATACGGACCTTTCCCAATCACCAATGTCTTATCTCCTATCACATTCACACTCAAACTTCTTCCACAATGGAAGATTCACCTCACTTTTCATGCTTCTGCATTATCATCCTATAGCAAAAATGACATACATGGCCCGAACTTCCTTGAACCACGCCTGATATCATTGAAGAAGAAGAAGAATACAAAGTAGAAGCAATTCTTTCCCATAAAGGAACCGGCAATCGCCAATGCTATCTTGTCTCCTGGAAAGGATATTCATCGGGAGATAACGAATGGATCCCTGAAAAGAACTTAGCAAACTCCGCACGAATACTGACTGCTTATAAGAAATGACATGCCCTTTTGAATTCGAACTAACCCCATAAATCATTCGATATGACTTCCTCCGCAAACACCTCTTTCCCTACTACTTACATCCATCCTGTCACTGAAGAAACTTATACCACCACCGACCACTATGCAGACCTCATCAGAAACATTGATGGAAACTCCTTCGTCAAAGCCGCCCTCCTCTGCCCCGGATATGCAACTGAGATTGAAAAGATCCTTACTGGCAAGGATGCATTCATCACCATCCTCCTCACCAATATCATCCGCACCGCTGCCCTCGTCAAAACTCTATGTCATGACATTCAAGATGATGCTATCTGTCAATGAATCCTACACTGCCAGAAATGTATTCGCTCTTACAGGCTGCTTCTCCTTCCCGATTCTTTTAAGGCTGATGTTGAGACGGCTATTCACATCGTGGCCGAGCGTCGAGCAGGCATGGCTAGACTTCCCTCTCCGCAAAGAGATCCACTCCCAATTCCTGCTCCTCCCACCCGTGATTTGGGCACTCGTTCTAATATCACTGCCCTTACTGGCTTACTCGCTGCTGTTCAGGAAGCCAATAACACAGCTGACGCCATCATTGGAGAACTTGAAGAAGCGATGGTCGATTCCAGAGAAGCAAGAGGATTGGTAGCTCGCTTAATTGATGCCATTCATCATTACGAAATGCAACCCACACCATCCCCAATCAATACTACCACCATGCTTGATGAGGACACAGAACCTCCTCATCTATTTACTGAATGTTCTGCCATGCACGAGAAAGCGGTCATAACCAAAGAACTACATAATGAGCTTGCTGAGATTATTGCACTCGGGAATCTTACAGTAAAAGAACTAGATAGCGAGTTCGCTGAAGTTGCTGCGCTCGGTCAGCAGTTGAAAGAACTTCATATCCATCCACCCATGGTCGTTCCCCATACCTTCGACTCTACAATCCCCATCCTCATAGAAGCTTTAGGGCCTACAACTTCCTCAGACCCAGACGAGCTGCTAGCCGCAGCTGTCATGACACCAGCACCCTCCATTTACACTATTAACAACAACCAAATCGAGGACATTCATTCTAGCAATGAACGAGCCCTTAGACGCATCACTCACAAACGAGGAAAGAAACATACATGTTCTACGAGCCCCCATCAGTGCATCGTTGCCCCAACTCCACTTCGGAAAGTGAACTCTAACCCTGATGAAAATATGAAATGCCGTGTCTGTGGACTACTTGGGCATCAGAAGAAGAATTGCGCAGAGTACCAGTGTGGGGTTTGTCAGTATTGGTCGCTGACCCATTTATCCATCTACTGTCCCCAACGAGTTGGAACTCCCCCTTTTACATTAACCTGGAAGGATAACGGATTCTACGATGCGCTTCGTTCTTGGGAACATCAACTTGACAATGAACGAACTCAAGCAGCAGCTAGAAGGGACTCTAAACAACGTGCTGGTGTCGAAGAAGCCACGTATATGATGAGTGGTTCAGTTCTTGATGAAGATTATGAGTTCAGTGATGATCCAATCTACTATGCGAATACTTCAGAATAAGTAAAGTCGGTGACTTTACATGTAAAACGGGGGTAATGTTACAATCGTACGTGCCCCTATTCATTTCTCTCTTGTCTTTATCTTGTATATTACGTAACGTGATTCCGACTCATATGCTCAATGCATCTGTACTATAGTTGCCTGCCTTTTTGGATATGCACTTACATTCTCACGTCTCTCTTGGTCCGTGCACACATATTGGCTTATTTAAGCACATTGTAATATGCTTGTATACTTCACTTTAATCTTACTGGGTTTTACCTGGAATATCCTTCGCTTAGGTCTCCAACCTAAGTCATCTGAATCATCTCTAAGTCTAAGCACTCCTTAGCCTTAGTCTTTATTCTACCGATCATCTTAGAGTCACGACTCTTCAATTGAACCCTTGATCCTACTCAGAACGCTTCCTTGTAGCAGTCTCGTTCTCCTTTGAACGCAGTCAAACTTCCCAGCAGACCGGCTGTGTCTTATCACTGTCGCTGGTGACGCCACCCCAGTTCATAACAGCAGGGGCATGCACCTTTGCCTTCAGAATCTTTTTTCTATTGTTGGCAGCGGCTTCCTTCCATTCTTCTAGGTGGTATTTGAAGACCAGCACCTCTTCCTCGGTCAATTTCTTCTGCTTAGTCTTTTGTGGGCTGTCGACTGATGAGTTTGATTGGGGCATGGTAAAGCAGTTGAGGTTTTGGTAGAAGAAAGGATGCATGCATGTCTCACAGTATTAGATTACATAACCTATGTACATGACTGCAAACTGAACAAGAGATTGTCCAATACTTGTTCATTGGTTTGATTGGTATGATTCCCTTGACATCCTATGTGTTTCTGATATGTAGAAGAGAACTGTACAAGCATAACTACTTAGATGTGTATTATATAGTATATGGGCAGCATACAGCCCTCAGATACTGCATGCTACAGACATGACTCATGTACATGACTGCAAACCAAACAAGAGATTGTCCAATAGTTGTTCATTGGTATGATTGGTATGATTCCCTTGACATCCTACATGTTTCTAATGCATAGAATTGAGAACTGCACAAGCATACTTACTTAGATCTGTATTATATAGTATATGGGCAGCATACAGCCCTCAAGTACTGCATACAGGCCCTGTGCAATCATATTCCACAACTTGTTCGAGTAAGAATCCTCACAAATGACTTTGGATGCCAACATAAATGTGCATACAAACAGCCGGTGTCCCAAAAATCAAACAAGAAGCCTGTTTGCATCCATAGAGTGGGTTATTAAGTTTGGACTGTTCTCTTAGAGCATGTTTTGCAATGCCAGTGCCATTGACTGAAGGATAATCAATGTATTCACTTTGCCAGACTCATCAATCATCCGATCGAAAGAAGCATGTATTACTGCTGAACCCTCTTAATTAACTGAATTACTTGTCTAAGACCAACACTCCGGAACACTGGCTAGACAAGTATTTGAACCTTGAAATGTAACCTCCGGTTGACATACTTTATCAAGTCAATTGTCATCTAACTTGAACATGAAATCCATGCGACTTGTGTTAATGGCAGGATTATGGTGTTTGTGAGATGATGCAACTATGGCAACCCTTGGTGACTCCAACCTTGATATATCCCAAATGGAGATAATATTACAAGATCATCACAGCAACAATGTGGTAATCCTGACCGTTCAAACCATTTGGAGTCTGGACAACACCAGATCAATTGGTCCCTTGATAAATTATTGGGTCGTTCAATGACTAACAAGGGAAAATGTGGTAATCTCGATGGTTCAAATCGCCTGGAGTCCAGAAAATTGATGGAAGGCACCTGAGTCATCAAGTGTTCAGCATACTTATCCTGCCCAGTTGTAGCATCAACATGCGAAAGATCAAAGAAAAGGGAATCACATACACCCCTCCTACAAAGAAACAATTGCCTCAGCTGTATCAGCTCAAGGAAACCACTACAACTAGAGAATCCAGGTCATCTTGGGTGAAAGATTCATGGGCTCGGAAAACAAAGTTGGTCACATCATCACCAACAAAATCTCCCTCAAAGCATATATCTGGGTCCCCTCACTTGCTGTATGAAGGTGTCGATTTTGACTTTGACCAAGGTGACATCCCACAGCCTAAATTTCCAAAATCTCTGGCAAGCAACAGTCGTTTCATTTCCAGAGTCTGGGTCTGACCGGATCACACAGAGTCAGAATGCATTTCTCCGGCAATGGAAATGCAAGTTGAAGGACTACATAAATTCACTCATGGTCAGAGAAGCCCCTCCACCTGAACAACTTTGTTCAGTCTGCAAGAAGGATGGGGTGTATAGATGTCATGGCTGTTTCAACGAGCCACTCTTTTGCACAGACTGTTGCAGAATTCAGCATCAACAACATCCATTCCATCGCATCAGTCAATGGACCAGATCATTTTTTCAAGAAACCTCACTCATTAAAGTTGGCCTGCACATTCACCTTGCTCACAACAGCACTCCATGTCCCAGCAGCAGCACAGATTACTCATCTGATGTCTTTCAATGGTCAGACACCAATGACGACATAGATCATGATTATCCAGATGGACATTTCATTCCACCAGTCAGAGACCTGGATCAGCCGATAATAACTGTAGTAGACAAGTCTGGTGTTCACTCCCTTTCCATATGTTATTGCCACTGCCCCGGTGTAAAGATACAACCTAACCTGGGCTGTAGATAAACTACCTCCTAAGTTAGTATGTGAGTCTTGCGCTCCGTCTAGTCTGCTTCACTTGCGAAACAAGAGCATTCAACCCTAAAGGGGGATGCCTGTTAGTATGGTCAAGTTCGAGTCTAACCAATGTGCGAATGTAGCATCATAGTCAGCAGTAAGTTGCCACAGTCAGCGATGATGCCGCCTGAACTAGTGTCATATGTAGCGGTGCTACCATGGTTGAGATAAAGTCAGTAACAGTTGCGTTGAGCGAGCGATGATATCTGCAGTAGTAGTAAGGTTGTGAGCAGTGCAAAGAAACAGTAAAGAAGACCACGGTACTTTCAGCAGTAAAGTAGCGGTGCATGAGAAGTTCAGTCAAAATAGCAATCAAGAGTCCAGCGGTATGCCAGTGGTAATGGAGAACGAGTGTGATCAATAAATGAGCAATAAGGAACTTTAAAGACTAAGTCTACTACTGGGTAGATCCAGAGCTAGACAATAATCCTGACCTATAGTACATGCAATGGGGTAAAATCAGGTTCTGTATTGTGCGGGGTATGCGGTGCTTATATCCTAAATTGTATGTACTCGGAATGCTCTAGGCGAGATCAGTAGCGCTCAAGTATAGTAACCGCCGTATGTAAACATAGCGCGAGGTGCTGCGGCACGAGGCAACATGTAATAAGACTTGCCATGGAATCAGTGATAATGAACATAAAACAAACGACACACCAAATGGAGCTATGCAGACGCAGCAAGGACATGGGAGGACATTGGTACGTGGAATGTGGTGCAGCAGTCGGTATGGTGTGTGGTAAGCATTGGATGCCACGGGAAGTGCTAAAGTGGTAAGACGGCCATGGACAAGTGGTAACTCCTATAGACATGAGACGAGTGTCAAAAGATAGGGTTTTAAGGCCAGCGCCAATATGTTCATTACACTGGTGCTCTCAGCTGAGACATGCAGCTCTTTTAAGCTGGCTTGTTCCCAGCATCTTTCACCAGACCGAAAACTGCATTCACATTTGCTGTCTTGGACGACTTTCTGTTAGACAATCTCAAGTGTGGTACATCAGCCATGAATTACTATAGCAAAATTCGCAGACTAACCTCGAGCATCTTTCCACTAATGGTTCTGGTGAGCTGGGTTTCACTTGGTGCTTCATCTTCCGGTCATTAAAGAATGATATCCATAGGATCGCTACAGAGAGCTCATGAGAGCTGCCAGGCAGTGGCGCCATTGCAAGCTTTACAAGTGACATGGATTTGCCCACAAAGATGACCAGCCAAAGGACGGCAATCTCGCCCTATTTTGCCTGGCATGTCTGCAACCGGGTATAAACTTGGACCTGTTCACTGGTACAGTCGCCCAGTCAGACGATACACCTTCCTGGCTCATGACTAGATATTTGGTCATGGATGGAAATTTCAAAGCTGAGCACATGCATCCGGTGAATGCATCTGACAAAGTATCATTGATGGATGGTCTGGGATTCATGGTCTCCAATAAAAGATACAAGAGCCATTTAGCCAACAAGAAAACAGCAGGAGTTATGCCTGTTGCAGGCTCAAAATTGTCCTGACCATCCAGTCATCAACCCCCCTGGTCGATGAGGAGCTGCCACTTGGCTCGCAACCAGTCTCACTATAGAGGAATCCCAAATATCTCTCTCCAGGGATGTGAAAAGGTTATGAATGCACCCAACAGATATGCAATTGTTGAAAGTGGCACAATGCCGGGATAAGCTTCACACTCAGATTACGAGGTTTCTGGAAATGGCACCTACATATCTTGGAGTCAATGTCAATGTCAATGACCCGGATTTTCTGGTGATTGTTTGCAATTCACTCAATGATAATTATGAAGATTACTCTGATATTGACGAAGATCAAAATCCCGGTCCAGACATTCATTGTTACAGTTGTACGTGCCCCTATTCATTTTCCCTTTGTTTCCTTACTTGTATATCATGTCACATGACTCTGACTCATATGCTCAACGCATCTGTACAATACATGCCTTCCTTATTAGGATACGCAGTTACGTTCTCACAGTTACTTGGTCTGTGCGCACATATTGGCCTATTTAAGCACAGTGTACTTGTAGTAGATTCCCTACTTTAATCTTACTGGGTTTTACCTGGAATCTTCTTCGCTTAGGCCTCCAACCTAAGTCGTCTTGAATCGTCTCTAAGTCTAAGCACTCCTTAGCCTTAGTCTCTATTCTTGCAGAACCTCTTGGACTTATCCTTGAGGCCAGACCCTTGATCGTACTCGGAACGCGTTCCTTGTACTTTCACCTTGTCCTCTTTTGGACATTGTAAGAACTTCCCAGCAGACCGTCTGTGTCTTTTCACTGTCGCTGGTGACGCCACCCCAGTTCGTAACATTCATGATGCTTCCATATTTCAACCAGAGCTCACTGTCATACCTCTGCCATCCAACATTGGTGAGGTGAGGTGCAGGGAGTTAGGTCTCACCAATCTCATGAAAGAAGAAATTGCCCTATGAGAAGGCCAGGCCAATGACGCACTCCATGCCATTAGAGTGCATTTAGGTGATAAAGCTGTTATATTCCACAATACTGTCCAGTCAGCCAAGTCACAGGCTTCATCTACAAGGGCATGGACTCAAGTTCGCTCAGTGGAAACAGCAGTCAATCTCAATGCTAGTATATATTTGAAATGCCGGTTGCAGCTGGCAAAGCTCCCTGGCCACGACTCTTGAAGAAATATCTTCCTTTGAAGAAAGAAGATTTGAAAGCTAGCTCTGTGGTGGCTGATCCAAATGCACATGGTCAGAGGGATACCACTCTTTCATGGTTTTAGTCCTTGGATGTTCAAGGAGACACATCCAGAAATGACTGGATGACCGAATGTGAGTGTCTGGTGCTTCTGGTTACTCCTGGTTGTCCAGTCTCATGTGCTCTAATTATAGTTTACTGGGTAAATTGGCTCCGGACTAAAGCACTGTGCGACTGCTGGAGTGAGGAGGTTACAATTGTCAAACATGAAATGCAGTGGTCGATAAATTTCTTTAAACATAGAGCCAAGCAATGGCTCGGTCACATGCACAACGCAACATCTGCAGGGCTCACCGGACATACATGTTATGCTGCCCGACAATCTCACATATATGACCAACTGGTGGCACATGCAGAGGATTCTTTTCGTGAAATGATTGTTCAGCTAAAGTACCGGTACCAGTTGTGGTTGTTGGTACTGGCTAGTTACATAATCGAGGTTACCAGTTGATAATACCTATTATGTAATATACACTTGAATAATCCAAAGGTGTTGGTCATACTACAGCCTCACATTTATCTCCATGAACAATACTGCGACTCTCATCCCCTCTGACCAACTAATCATTGCCACCAAGGGCCATCACATCACAGCTGCAGATATCTCTTGTGCACTGTTTTATGCCTATTCCCAGATGCTGGCCATGCGCCTGCATGTTGACAACAGTTTTGCCCAGGCCCTGCCTGGTTATGCAGAGGCTTTCTGCACCCTGATGAAATGGGAGATGGAGGTGAGTGGCTGGCCATGCTGATACTCCTATGCCCTCATCTTTTTCTCTGTCATATAGACCTTTGTAACGCCTTTCATCAACATATGTTTTATCACCCAGTGAAATGAAGAAACTACTGCTGGCCTAAGTATAAGCGCAACGATAATCCTACTGAAGGTGCAAGTGATATGTTCAACCCAATAGGACTGCGATAGAAGCAATTACTTCTAAGTTAGTGCGAAGGAATCAAGAAAGTACTAATAAGACAACAAAGATTCCAACTTCCGAGGTTAGCAGCGGCAATGGTATATCGGCAGCACTAGCGTGATGTCAACAGTACTCACGCTGTAAGGATAGCTGTAGCGGTTAGCTAGCGAGAGCAAGAACAAAAGTGACTTCTGCAAAATGAATATAGTACTACTACCCATGGTGCGGTAGCGGTAGCGGTAGTTCCATATGAGTGAGAAAGTTGATGAGAGAGGTAGCGACCCAGTGAGATCACTGGCTGCAGTCTGGTTACAAGTAGTGAAGTCGAAAGTTGCACAGTACTTTGAGCAGTAAAGTTACTGGCGGTCAAATCAATGAGTGAGATTTGAACGAAGAAAGGTTCAAAGGCAAATAGATTGAGACTAGCGAGCGTTCTGATACTAAGTCCAAGTGAAGGGATGTAACAGGAAGTAACAGTAACAGTATGTATGTTGAGTCCTTTTAACATATTCGAGCGTGTACGAGATTATTAGGTGAGTCCAGTAGCGAGAAAGAAAATAAACTAAGAGGTGCACAGCATGTAGTGGCCCCTTGAGACGCAAGGTAAATCCTGCTGTAGATTTAGTAACAGTGGAAGTGAAATAACTACGCACCAATGGATCTAGATGGATTTGGAATGAGGGCATCAGCGCGAGGATCCAGAAAGGGTTCACGGAAGAAGTACAGTTCCACCTTAGTGGAGCGAAAAGGCTATATACTTGCTATAAGGGAATTCTTCAGTTGCCACCGCAGACGGTAACGAGACACTTGTCAAAAACAGGGGTTTGATGGTCAGTGTGACTTTTCTCGCTACACCGGTTGTCCGCCACTATTCCTCAACTTCTCAAGGATGTGCTCTCAACCATGACTGCACACACTTTGGTGGACCGGTGACCGGATGTTCATGCCATTTTGCAGGATATCCAGGCATTGCGCCTATCTGCTGATTCGAACAAATCAGATGACTATGATATTGCTCATATGCCGGACTATTTCAATGACTGGTGGAGGGAATCACTTGGTTGTTGCAGGGTTTCAGATATGTTGCCCAAGTCATCTGTCCATGATGTTATGGATTTGGTTGCATGGCACTTTTCACACCTGGTCAGTCAGGTCAATATGATCTTCTTAACACCAGATACTAACACCATACATGACAGCCTGATCATGTCAGGACCGGCCTTCTCCCATATATTGTGCAGGATCTGGATAATCTGCCATACTATTGGTCTGTGCCACCGGACACAAATTGGGAGAGAGTTGCTGGACATGTTGCAGATAAGGATGATGAATCTTAGGCATTCCAGTGACCGGTTGACTGGTTTGGTTGGGCTGATTGATGAAATCACCTGAGCTATATCATCCTCACAAGCACCCATTGACAAGTTAAATACAGATGACAGTGCCTCCATGTAGTTACAGTTAAAGCACACTCTAATGTCTGCTGGTATCCAGCCAATCTATTATATGAACCGGCATGTAAATAAAGTCTGTCCATGCAATCAGGGGTCATGTGAAAATGGAGCTGTTTTCTCTAATTGATATATCAGTGTTGCTTTCCTGTCACTTGATTGAATCAGCAAGCCATGGTTACAATTCCACTTGACTGGGCCTTGTACCAGACATACCTTGCCAGTGAATTGGTTCATGAGATTTTCATGTCTACAATTCTTCACTGACCAGTAAAGGATATGGACCTTGGACTCTTGGATATCGACACTTGCATTGCTTTGGAGCAGCTTGCCAATGTGATGGCTACTGCTTACTCTAGCACCGGTAGGTATTCCAGCTCATTTATCTGTTCTGGTCAACTGACTGGCAGACACAGTTCATCTTAAAATTGACATGGTTAGATACAATGATGCCCTGGACAAAGATAAATCTGGCCGAAGTGAGACACAAGAGGAGAATCTTTTCAACAGATTCCCCCTGAAGAGGAGCATTTCTTAACAACCCCATCCACTGTCATTGATTCTGGCAGTAGAATCATTGTCTGGTATTTGCCTGGAGCACTGACCGCTATGATAATGGTCTGTTTTTTTGCTCATCTCCATGTAATTTTATCTTACCCGGATGTGTGACACAGAAAGATATTCATGGTGCCACACATTCCATGAGTGGTTTGTTGAAGCATAGCATCACAACAAGCAAGATCGCTCAATGGAGGACCCACCGGTCGAACTTCCATACAAGTCCAGATGGGATGGTCACCCCCGGTTGTATCAATACATATATCCCCTGCATGGTTTCAGCAAGGAAGAGAGGTGCGTCCGGTTGTCATGCATTGAAATCTCTGGTATGAAGTATTGTAGAAACACAGTTTTCCAAATCTTGACCCAGAAGATGACTTCTCACCAGAGGTATCAGTGGCACTGAAAGGTGATGCTGGTCAAAAAATTATGACATCCCTTCAAAGGTCCAGTATCATCGTCTCTGCTGCACTTCGGGTCATGCACCCTGATCTTTACTGGGCTGGAATGGAAACTCAAGTCAGGCTTGGTAAATGGGCTGCCAGATATGAATTAGATGAAATGCACTATCATCTTCAATGCTGGACATCTGTCTTTAATGTGGTATCAATCATATGCAATCACTGGTCGCCCCCTCATAGAGATCCCAAATGTCGACCAGCAGCATTTGATATAATGATGACTGCCAGTATCTATCACCCGGTCATCATGGACTTTATGAATCTTGGGATCAAGTTTCTATATGACTCTGGCTCGATGCTGGCTTCATCATGTCGACTGGTGGGACATTACATGAATGTGGAAGAGGGCAACCAGATTGTTGCTGTGTGGTACATGCGAGACAGCATCCACAATTTTGTTGGGACTCCGAGCACAGAGTATGCAAAATATGACCGTGTAAATATGTAGGAACTCTATGTATTCATTCAAATATATATCTGGTATACTCGGTTACCATATTGAGATGGTTTCCACATGTGCTTGGTGGATAATTGAGCTGTACTGGATATGTATCATGGACGGACTGTGTGAGTATAGACCCGGATGTGTATACCAGATGGACCAGATGGGCATTGCCAGTTAGAATACACTGCACTGGATAAGGTATCGTGCTACCCATACATATGTCCCACCCTGAGGGCAGGTAGGAATACACGAGAGATGCCACAGTACTGGAGGGTAGCCAAGCCTGGATATCAATCCAAAAGAGTGTGAGATGTTCGAGGGCGAGGTGACAAGTGAAACACCAAGGCGATGTACAGCCTGGCAATACCATGTATATCGCTACATCAGGAAATTCACACATTCCTTGACGTGCCCTTATGCGGACTTATTTACACTTAACTGCCTTGGTGAAATTGAATCTACTTGTCCAAAATTTCAATGTGAATGAATTCAGAAAAAAAAAGTTGAGATATATTAATATACATGTTTTATTGTATTTCGCACTCAAAAAATATAAGATATGCCAGGTGAATGATGTGAGAGAGAGCAAACAAGTTTTGAGATAAGTGAGTCAAGCTGATTAAGCATGTTAAGGAATGTGTGAATTTCCTGATGTATATAGTCACCGTGGATGAAGTTTGACATGTCATAAACCTGGCCCTGCACTGAAACTTGTCAGTTGTTGTTGCCAGTGTGCTCTGAGTATATCACTATGGTCACCGTGGATGAAGTTCGACATAAACCTGCCCCTGCACTGACACCCGAAACCCACCTCTCAGCCCACTCATCTCCAGTTAGTATACTATACATGTACCAGATACCCTTACCCACATATATTGCACCCAATCCCTTGGCCCACTCGTCTCCGGTTAGTACACTCTACATGTACCAGATGCATTTACCTGCCTCATATTTCACCCCACCCCTCGGCCCACTCGTCTCCGGTTAGTATGCTCTGTATGCACCACATTCTCTTACCCACCTCATATCCCACCCCATCCCTCGGTTCACTTGTCTCCAGTTAGTACACTCTACATGTACCGGATGTATTTACCTGCCTTGTATTTTACCCCATCCTCGGCCCACTCGTCTCCAGTTGGTATGCTTTGTATGCACCACATGCCCTTACCCACCTCATATCCCACCCCATCCCTCGGCCCATTCGTCTCCGGTTAGTACATTCTGCATGTACTGGATGCATTTACCCACCTCATATTCTACCCCATCCCTCGGCCCATTCGTCTCCGGTTAGTACATTCTGCATGTACCAGATGCATTTACCTGCCTTGTATTTCACCCCATCCCTTGGCCCACTCGTCTCCATTGCACCTTGTACCATCGGCCCACCCGTCCACATCACACCCATCTCCCTGGCCCACTTGTTTACATTGCACACCATTCAGCCGGCCCACTCGTCTCCATCGCACACTGAATTCATTTATATACATAGATATCCTATATAGTACATTCCTATACAACCATCTACATTATATACCACCAGCCCACTCGTCTATCATGTATATACATAGATATCCTATATAGTACATTCCTATACTACCGTCTACATGATATACCACTGGCCCATCCATTTCGAACAGGTACACACCACACACCGGCCCACTCGTCTATCATGGTACACTTATTGCCATGGGCCTACATGGGCTGGCCCGCTCTATTGGTACATTGTCACCTTCAGCTGTCCGTCTAATATGGGTATAAGTTACTGTACTATGTGACTTCTTGGAACTATACAGTGATTCACCTTCGCCACTCAAGCCACCATTCTGTAACCATCTCGTATACTATTAGTAGCGCCTTGTCGCTCGTATGTTTTCCCTCAGTGTTTGTTCCACTCGCTGAGGTATGTTTATCTTGCAGACTCGTACTTAGATTTCGTACTGATGTAGACTAGACACTCGTTGTTCTAGGTACATACTCAATGCATTAGCGTTTGTTCCACTCGCTTCGTCGTTCTAGCCTTTATTATCTTTATCGCCCATCAAGCCTCATATTCATAGGTTCAAACTCAGTTGCTCGGGGTGTGCCGCGCCGACCATGCCTGCCGACTGCAAATTGACTCAACCCAACTTCACATGGGTTTCCGAACTAGCTCTTATGGCTTGCGTTCGAACCACGTTCCTCAGCTTCTCCCCCTCGTGCCTTGCTTCTCGGATTCTTCGGCCATTGTCTTCTCTTCTCTCTCTGGTTCGTCGGAATCAAACAGAAATTGCATCATGATCCTTGTTCGAGTGTCGCTACCTCAATAGTAATTTTCTTAATAGCAGTTGTAACGGCTTGAATCCTATTATTCTCCTTAAACCCCTGTATCATGTTTGCGCTCTTTTCGTGCCTTGAAAAAACTTCGCCTTTTTCGAATTATCCTGCAAAATGCAACTTTGGCTCGAAGTTCAAGAGCTCAAAGCCAAATAAGGACTTTGTGATTTTACTGATGAGTCAGTTGTCATCCCAGACCTAACTAGCCTGATCACCCGATACAGCACAGACCCTATTTCCGGCGGCACATACGGAAATATTTACAAGTGTAAATACCACGGACTGGAGGGTGATGAAGATGTTTGTGCAAGTCTTACAGTTCTTCCACATTCATTAACTTAACACTCGCCTGCAGGTCGCCGTCAAAGCGATCCGACCACAATATTTTAATGCCGATGTAACGTTCTATCTAAAGGAACGGTCAGATTCTTGTTAAACTTTCTTAGACGTTTCGGAGAGAGCTTGGGATTTGGAAGAGGTTGCGACACTCTAATATTTTGAAATTCATGGGTACAACTTCGGACTTTGGCCCTTCAGTGGCTTTGGTTACTCCGTGGATGACCAACGGCACTCTGACGTCGTTTCTCGACAAGAACAACGAGACGCTTGAGCTGCGCGATCGTATGCTGTTGGTGAGCACTCGAAATACGTTCGCAGTTTGCACAGTCGAGTTCATTGTTTCGTGCACAAGCTTCGTGACATTGCTGCTGGCCTCAACTATCGTGGGTGAAAACGTGCATGTCTAAAGGGAAATGAATAATTTTTTACGTCAGTTCTTACGTTTAGCTTGACAAAAGTACGGACTTGAACCCCGTCGTTCATGGAGACCTCACTGGTGTGAGATCTATCATTCATTCTATCTCTCACATGTAATGACTAGTTGCAGGAACAATGTCCTCATAGAAAGGTATATCTTGCAGATTTTGACCTCTCCGGAACTTTTCCAAAGTTGACCGGCATGACATACCTCGCAGGATGACTTGCCATCCGGGAGCAGTGAGATGGCAGCTCCTGAACTTTTTTCCGGAGAAGAACCAACTTCAGCGGCCACCACTCAAAGCGACATGTACTCTTTTGGTAACATCATGCTTCAAGTAAGTCGTTCCCTCTTACCAGTGCAGCAGCTCACTAAGATGTCCTGCAGATTTTGACGGGAAATGTGCCCTGGTGTCACTTGACCCGTGATTTCCAGATCTCGTACCAAGTAGTTATTGCGGGTAAAATACATCCCCGTCCACACAATGTTTATGTCACCGACCCACACTGGGATTTTATGACCCGTTGCTGGTCTACGTCACTTACTGATCGGCCTCTTGTCGAAGAAGCGGTTCAATTTGTCGATAGCACTTTGCACCCGAGCACAAGCACGAAGACACCGTCATTGTCGATTTCTAGTGCCAGTAAGACTCCTATCGCTTTTTTTCTCACAATACATTGATTCACCACTTGAAGATTTCTTTGGTACAGACTTTCCAGACAAGATAAGAGTAAGGTGCTCCGCATGCAATGTAATCTTCCGGAAGGAAAACTTCAGACGTCACCTCAGCGAGTTACATGGTTTTAGGGTGAAGCATAGTTGCCTCCGTTGTGGAATGAGTTTCTCGCGCAAGAGTTCGATGCGAACGCATAGATGCCGAAGTACCTAGATTGTGTTATGACTACAGTTGCAGACAAGCAAACTCAAGGTGATTTTTTGATGCCAAACTGAGGCCAAATTTGAACTCATAAAGCCAAAATACATCTAAGGACATAACTGCGGTGCCAGGCTGCGGGAGCAGCACTGTCGTCCCAGGTTCCTTGAAGTCTCCATTCGCTCTATGATCCCACCGCTGCCGTTAATGATGGCATGTGGGAATTCCAGTGATGCAGGATATCGATTCGCTGTTGGACGCTCGAGAAGATTACCCTGGGGTTCTCGGACGAAAACGCAATACCCTCCGGTTACGACGTCCATAATAGCTGGAAGTAAAACAAACGTATTATTGTAACACTATATGCAGCATGTTCTCCATATCCAGTACTGGAATGCCGACAAGTCCGTTGATAAACCCATCTGGAAACTTGTGCATTTCAGTGCGAGAGGCTGCACGATCACTTGCGGAATTTCCCCGCAAGAACACCCAAGGTGTGTTAGCAGATCATGATGTATGCACGCACATTCAAAATTTAAAAGGCACCAGTGATGCGTCTTTGCATAGCCTCCCATTTGTTCTTTTGGGACCATGATGGTAGTGACAAGCATTCCTCTCTTGCGAATTTACCCAATTAACGTTATCCAGCGGATTCATGTTTCGCCCTGGGATCATATGGTACATCATGCGGTTTATCATCAAGACGTTCATGTGGTTCGTCGTCGGTCCCATAGAGCGAACGGAGACTTCAAGTTCCACCGCTGCCGTTAATGATGGCATACCGGACTTTTTATGATAGCCGTCATGGGATGCAAAAATCATATCGCGCTCGTCCTCGCTGAAATTGATGGTAGACTCTGCGTTTGTGAACTCATCAGTCAGACACGGGCAAGATATCGAAACCATACTACGGCTTTGAGCCAGGAAAGTCAGACCGATAATGCCTGACCTCTGACTCATCTGCCGTTGTGTTTCATCATCTCCGGTCCGCCGGAGATCACTCCAGCATCCAGGCGTGCTGAAGACGTCAGCACAGCACGCTATATTATGCGCAGCATCTTATTCAGCGTATGCATATGTGGCTGCCTAAAAAAATGACCCCGCTTACTCCTGCGGCGTCTGCGGGAGTAGGGTGGGAAACTGTTGTCGGGTGAGGGGAGTAGACTATCGTATATATCGACATTGGAACAATCGCACATTGTATTGTTCTTGTCTAAAGGCTGCCCTGCATGAACTTGTGGTTCTTATTATTTGCTAAAAGTATTCGGCATAAGCCTAGCGTTAGCGCTGTTGTTTATTCACCGATGGCTTACAAGCTGTAATCTATTTCTGGGTGATGTCGGCATCTGGGCTTGCACGACCTATGCGATTTTTTCTAGAAACAGGTATGTTTATAATCAGCACTGGTGAAAGCTTCCTCGGATCTCGATTTGGTGAGGACTAGACTCGGGATCAGCCTAAGCACGGACAAGTCACGTCAAAGGTGGTCCCTGACCGAACACCACGGATGATCGATCATCGTCCAGATCAAATCACGTCGTGCAAGACAGCATCAGCACTGCCACTGAAATGGGGGGAGAGTTATTGAGGGGGTGCTATGTTCTCGTGAACCACAGCCTAAATACTCGAAAACCTCCTAAATGTCGCAATGATGGAGATTGCGAACCTCCGTGATGGCGGAAATACCCTTGGTTTTCGGTGACTATGCAGTACCGACAGCCATGGGAGATTGAGCGTGAGTTACCTTTTATAAACGTGCCTGAACGTTCTACTCGCAGAAGTCGAGAAGTGGATCGTAGTCACTATTTAATTTACCCCCACCACGGCGACGGCACCCCCAGCGACATGATCGGATCACATGTGATAAGGATAGCGTTAGGGACCACGCCATTTAAATGTCGACAGTAGTAAGCCTATCTAACCGCAATTCTATGTCCCCTTTCTGTAGTGACAGTAGTACCACACTATCCAATGGTACGGGGCTCGGTAAAGATAGAATAACTTTACACATGCACATCCATTAAACTCGGACATTATATAAGCACGTATCCCCAACCCTGCATGAAATAGAAGAGCTTCAAAATTTTAATGTTTTCGTATTCAATGACGGAGGATGTATGGCGACCCTCTCATCGCTTGATGTTGTGCACCGATAGGTCAGCCGACACCGGATGCCATCATAGCCATTGCGGAGTTAATGTTCGACAGAAGTCGTCCTTGGAGACCAATTCATGAATCAGTCCAAATTGGTTTTGGGATACATCCTTCTTTAGGTCATTAAACATCACGCCGTCTTTTCTTTTGCGACAGTGAACCTCCGACTTGTCACCCGTCGGTATTTTCTCTACCTTGTCCCCGACTTCCCATCTCCCTTTCTTATACTCTTAAGACTTCAGCAATTCATATTATTACTTCCCTACAATTGTGGCGCAAAATGTCATACACCCACCGTAGTTCTTCAGCAAGCGGCAGTCAATCTCCTTCTTCTGAAGCGCCTTCCATCAATACTTCTCCCGCCCACATTGCCATCCCCCTCAGATCATCCAAACCCTCGGATGAAGTAGATTCCCATACCCCAAACAGAATGCATGTAGAATTACCTCGCGCAGCCTTGATCGGAAGGGGCGGATGCTGGTGCGCGTCATATCTTCCACCCTTCCATTTTACTAACACGTCCACAATCCCAGGACATGTCGCCTCCGAAGAAAGGTCCGTTTTCACCGATCCAAACTCCTTCATTCGTCTTGACCCTCATCATTCTGTTAGAAATGTGACGAACAACGAGAAGGCAACTCCTGTCATACCTGCAAGCGCTTGAGAATAGATTGTCTGGGGTGGGGAACAAGACGCCCAGAATGGATGCGTGTGAGCACACTTTCCGTCTCTCTCACCACCGTCCCTCATCGTCCTGTAGGACAAGAAAGCTGTCGAAGAATACAAGGCTGGCATCAAAGCTCAGCTAACACGGGCTGGCCTCATTCGCGGTCAGCCTAAATCCTCCATACTCCAAGCCAGTTCAGCGGGTCCACCATCTGCCCCAGCTTCTTCATCCTCTGTTTTCGCTTCACGACACCGACCGTTTCAAGGATCCCAAAATTCTCCAGCGTCTTCTCGAGTCAACGATTTGGGAATATCACCATTTGCCGACTCATTGAGTGACCCCACAGGAATATCTTTGTTTGGTAGGTTTTTTCTGGCCGGATTCACCTACAGCAACTGACACAGCATCTTCAGGTTCAACATTAAACTCACCTCAGTCCGCTCCTGTCCCTCTCTACACGATGGATGGGAGCTTTCAGCGTTCCAACCACAACTCTCCTTTCAGCCCTTCCGGCTCTCTTCCCTCACGCCCATCGCCCGTAGCGGAAATGCACTTTAATGTCAACTTTGACGACACCACCCAAAGCCTGTATAGCCCTCCAATGTCATCGATACCAGACGATGGCTTGCAGATGGAGCATATATTTTATTACTTCGAGAATGTTCGCCAGTTGCAGTATGCGTTTGCTGGTAATTCTGTAGCAAATATAACGCATTCAGTAAGTTTTCTTTGAATAGAAAAATCAGACTTCATCGCTAACCATTGTTTAGCTTGTATTGCAACACCCACAGGGCCCCGTGGCAAACGCCATTTCCGCATTAGCATCATTACACTTCAGTCTAATTCGCATCGTCCACGGTTTTGAGGCGCCAAACCCCACCCTAGAGCATTCACCGGCAATCCGCTTCTACGATAGTGCCCACCAACAGATCTATAGAAACAAGCAGACATCGCTAAGCGAATCCGACGCGAACGCCGCCATCCACATGTTGAGCTTCTCGCTCATGTCAGGTGGAGTGACAGATTGGCGCCCGATGTTAGACATTGCGAACGAATGGTTTCTGAGGACGGGAATAACAACAAGCAACAACCCCAAGTTGATGATGATAAACATGAACGAGGCCTCACAATGGCACTGAAGGCCACAATTGTAAGTTTTCCAGGTACTATGGGCAGACTAAGCTCACCTGAAGCACACAGTGGTGTGATATCATGTCAACCCTAACCCTGAAAACGACGCCAAAACATCTATCCTTCTACCGGCGATTGTTCCGTGGAGGATCGGGTTACTGGGGTTTAATGCAGCAGGGCATCAGTGACGAATCAGCCCTTCGTATGGATAGCTTAACTGGTTGTCCAGACGAAGTACTTTTCGGTATCGTGGAGATATCAACGCTATCATGCTGGAAGATGCAAGAACTTCGTAAAGGTTCCTTGAGTATGAGAGAACTCATCCGGCGAGGGGACGTGATTGAGCAACACCTTCGTACCAAAACGGAGACAGGTCCATCGGTAGAAGCGGACCAGACGCCATTACATCCTGAATTATCATTAATGGTTGCTGAGCATGGCAATATACAAAATTCACCTACTGGACACGCGGGCACATCTCTTCCTGCGGATGACACTCGGAGGATAGTGGCTGATGTCTTCCGGGAAGCATCCATCCTCTACCTGCATACAGTCCTCAGTGACCCTAATCCAGGTGCGTCGAAATTGATACGCCAGTTTACAATGCTCATGACTTCGTTACAGGAGTTCCCGAAATCGTTAATTCGATAGATATCATTGTACAATTGCTGAACCGGCTGCCCGTGTCGAATATCGACCGCTGCCTAGTGTTCCCCATATGCCTGGCTGGATGTCTCACGGACGATCCCATGAAACGCGAGTTTCTGAAAACACGATTGCAAGGCCATCAGGATGGCTTTGGTAACATCACTCAGACTCTGCGAGTCATGCAAACAGCATGGCAAAAACGGGATAGTCAAGGGGGAACAGTCGAATGGCAAGACCTGCTCCACATCCAAGGGCGCTATTTGCTCCTGCTAGTTTAAGTTCCGACGGTTCTTCACTTCGATGAACCTTTGATACCATACTCACCTAATTATTTAACGCTCGGTTCTGCGATACCATCCTACTGTAGTCTGATTAAAAAATGTAGAGCTTTGAATTTGATAAATATTAATCTGACTTACATTTTAACGCCCCGTCTCTAGGGAGTGCGACATGCTGTTGACCATAAGGATAACTTGGAAAGACAAAGGGAACTTGCTGAGTCGAAATGCATGCAAGTAGGGAAGTGCATCTGCACAGCGGGAAAGTTAGTTCTCACCAAAGGCAAAGACTGAAAACTATATATACCGAGCGACCGGAAATTCACATTTCCTATGTGAGGCATGGGCGCTCTCACATGCCCGTCAATTCTGCGCAAAGAATGGGCAAGTATGTAGTAAATTTGATGATATGACAGTTGTGAGAGGCTCGAGCGCCGGCGGAGATGAAGACTGCCTGATGGAACACCCGCATGCCGTTCCTAAGTACCGCTTAAAAACTTCCAACATTATGGGCGTCGGCGCTCGAGGATCGAAGTGTCCCGTCGGAGTTGGCGGTGGCCACAACCCAAATAGCATAAAATAAATGCACGTGACAGGCGCGTCGAAAAAGACGAACCGCGTGCTTGTCACGTCACAGCTCCTCTACTCACTACAATTACGACACACGAATAGGCATTTGCAGTCATGTTCAAGGCGATTCTACCCTCATCAAAAAGGATATCTTCCTCGGAGTTTACGATGATCACGAATCTTGGAGATCCACTTTGTGGGAAGGAGAACTTGCCTGACAATAATGCTGTGACGCCTGCACTGACAAAATCAGGCAAGGGAACTCACAAGGGTAATCCGAAGCAAGAAAAATTGAAGACCATCAAGGTCTCGCAGGACCTTGTGGTCGAGCCGGTGGTGATGAACCAAGCCTTTGACAAATTACTGGTAGGACTGTAGTGATAATCAGTCGACGGTATTTAACAGCATACGCACATAGGACGATCTACAAATTCCGTCCACTGTTCGGGTCAAGCTAGCCGGCATGGACTCAACCGTTAAAGCAGCCATGCTCAAATCATCACATGTTATAACATCGAACCCGACGTCTGGGTCGCCGAGCAGCCCAATCACGTTGAGAAAAGCCCGTAGTAGCGAATCTATGGGCTCGCCTCTTCCGCCTTCTATGAGCTATGACCAGATGCCTATGAAAGGCAGTTGGATATCTGGTCTATCTGGAAAGAGTACGACGGATCTGCACGCACTCGATGACAAGAGAGGACATGACCGTGGGTTATCCTTTGATGCTACACAGACATTATCTCGTGGCCAGAATTCTCCGGTCATCCCAGGCGACCTTATTACGAGCAAATCCAAAGAGAAGCTCTTCGTTAAGAGCATAACTCCTGTCAAATTCTGTAGTATCTTGGCATCTACTTCCAGCACTCAACTAGACGTAGAAATCGTCAAGAAACTCCGACTACTCCTTCGAAATGAGTCGGCGGTGTGAGTATTGAGCGATTTGAAGTTCTTGTGCCATGTTTGCTTATCGGACTTTGACTAGTTGGTCGGAAGACTTCTTGAAATTGGGTGGCTACAATGCGCTGCTTACCCGATTGAACGAAATACTCGAAGTTGAGTGGCGGTGAGTCAATACCTCCAATTTGCAAATCATATTCTTATCTTTTCACTCAGAGAAGAGCAGCATGATGACCAGATGTTATATGAATTACTTCGATGCTTCAAGGCCCTGTCTACTTCTGCAATCGGTTGCTTTGCCTTGCGTAGCTCGTGCCCAACCCCATTCGTGCAACTAATCTCCTTGCTTTATTCTGACAAGAAGCCCGGAGACGTGGCAACGCGACAGCTCATCGTCGAATTGTTGCTCATCTTGTTCGAGTTGTACCCTTCCTCGTCGCTCCCATCCACCGGTAACCGTCCACGTCGCGAAGCTTGGGAACCTGAGGGCCGCTCATCCTCAAATCTCATCACCCTCCCAGCACCGCACAAGAATTTCTACTCGTTGATCCGTGCTCTCCTTCTGACACCCGCACCTCCTCCGACTGAATCACCTGCTTCACCTGTGTCACCTCATGCTTTTATTGAATCACTACATCTCCGAGGATTTACAAAACTTACCTTCAGGAGCTTTCGGACGTTTGCAGGGATTACTTCTGGGTATTCTGCCACCCGAATAACACGGTCTGGAATTTAGAAGAGGTGGATGAAGGTAAGGTGGAGCAACCTAAAGCGCCTGGGGGTATGACTGGAGGTGTCGAATTTGAAGCTATGGGGTATTTTGTAAGTGGATGAAGTACACGACGGCTGAAGCTGACTTATGGCAATTCCTGTCTGAGTAGACGATGCACCTCAAACTTATCAACGCAATTGCCAGGTCCGCTCATGAGTTAAATCTGTCCAAGGAACATGACATGTCTGCCCACCGCTTCCACTCTGACCTATTTGCTTCTGGATTGGAGCGAATCATTTTGGTGAGGTCAACCTGGCCTGATAGCGGAATAAACATTCATTGTATTTTGTTCTGTAGATATCGCGCAAGACGTCTGTGACGTATTATCCGACGTTGCATCTCGAACTTGCCCGGTATATTGCCTGGGCGGGAGCTGCAAAATTCGAGCTACCATGGACTGTATCACGGCTGATCGGTGCTCCCCCACCGGCATTAGCCAAGCCGACTACCAGTCAACAACAGAGACCGGCACGACAAAGTCAAAGCTCACAGAGCACACCGGTCAGGAAACTCCCTCCGGGCTTTGTTGGGCTGCCGTCTCCTAAGAAGGTTGAACCTATCAAGTTTGAATAAATGCAAGTACTGTATGGGGAAGCTGGCTTCCTGGCAGCGGTTTATTTCGAACTTTATCTTACGGCTTTCATTTTGCTGTTGTACGCTTTAGCCATGCTTTTTCTGCTCATCTTGCAATAAGTGCACGAAACATAATAATTAACAATGGAATGTCGACATAGGATTGTCTACTATTACAAACAGGAACATATATTTGAGCCCATATGATATACAAAGATAAGATTGTGAGAGAAAGAACTACCTACACGTGTTCGTCACAGGGGGTCAACTCGCGCAATGCGCAACGCCTCGTTCCACTTGCGATGCTGTTACCTCCTACTTAATGCCCACCCAAAAGTCGAGACCCCTCCTGGTCATTACTACCACCGAACCCAAACCTAGCATTGTTAACGTTCCTGGTCCTGATCTTGAGCTCCAAACCGATTGCACTCCGCATGAGCCAGCACAACGACAGGATAGCAGCTCCAAGCGCACACCAATGTACAAATGGCGACCTCTCAGGAGATTGGTTTACAAAGACAGCCCATATGAACCAGGAGACTGCAAGACAAGCAGGAAGGTCGCCCTCCACGGACGCGTACGCATAGGCGGATGCAATAGTCTGGAGGGTGAACCTGGGAACACGGGATCAGATATCACTCAGATGAAATAAAGTATGACGTACAGGCTGGCGAAAACAAAAACTTTGGTCCAGAACCTCACCGGCTCGATTTCAGCATCTACCCCAAAAGCCGCAAAGGCGGTGCTGAAGACCAAGCATGTGGTCCAGCCGTGATAGAGGGAGAATGGAAGATGCAGGAAGAGTTCGTCGCAGATATTGCGTACAGTGCTCGCTTTCACAAGCCGGTAAATTTTCTGAGCAGACAACGAAGTCGTGTCATTGGATTACGAAGTAACGAATAACGACCTACCGATACGACTGAACAAGTAAAGATCATGAAAACCAAAGCTATGTTATGGCGCACGTCAGCAAACTGTACGACTGAGAAATCAAGATGACCGACCATATTTGTACTCCTGGTTGGTCCAGGAATAAATGTACAAAGCATTCATGAAGTCGAGAAGCGGGAGATTCCAGCCGATTATGTCGATAATGAGCTCCTTACCCCGTCCGGAGAACTGGTAAGTACATGTTCCGAGAACCAGCAAGTGAATAACAGGCCTGTTGGCGGTAAGTGCCTGGCGCACGAAACGCACGTGTTTCTCACCAAAGAAAGTATGCCCAGGGAGCAGGGGTAAAGTATGTCGCTTTCCCTGTGTAGTAGACATCTAGAGGAGAAATGACTGTGTAGCCATTTGCTCCCATAACGAAAAGCGCGCCAACAATATTGGCCAGCTGGAAGTGAGCACATCACAATGTCAAAAATAGTCATATTTTATCGATATATTTGCTTTACTTTCAGAGGTAGGTGGTCAGACCACGAATTATTGGGAGGACGACGGAAGAACGATGCCATGATTGAATTTCTAGTGTTAGGGAGAGGAACTGGAAGAAAGGGCTTAATGACAACGAGGCGTCAGATCTGCTGACTTTATGTAGGTTCACGCTAGGCTGGGCAAACACGCGTCATAAACGCGCTGGGAGCGTGGTCTGTCACGCATCCGCAAGATCTTTGTCTCTACACGTTACTGATGAATGGAAGCACCACTAGCCAGTACTAGTCGACTCACCTGACTCTTCCTTCTGAAAGCCCTGCAATGCAATGCAATGCATCACTGGTAATGGCATTTCCCATTTCAAGTTGGCGAGACGTTTTGCACGCCGACAGGAGCTCTGAAGCAGTGGAACCGCCTTCGTACTTCCTGCAAAGGGTACAACGGTTTGTGGATACTCATTCTGACACAGCTCGCCGATCGATCACAACCTTGGTAAGTGGTATTCGAAAAGATTGAGGATATGATGTTCCATTTAGTGTGACGCTTACATACGTAAAAAAACCTGGTCACGACGTGTTTTTAAGCGCTGCCTTTAATAATCTCGGTTTCTGATTCCTGAACGCTAGGCAGAACTGCGGCTTTTCCATCCACACGTTCTACTCCCACCCAGCTCTCAGGCAAGTTGACTGATAAGTCCCGGCATGTCTTGCAGTCAAAATAGCAGGATCGAAGTTGGATGTTGACGATGTTGCATCATGACTGGCAGCGGCAGTCCTCCGAGCAAACGAAACGGCAAGAGCCTTTGTATTGTAGTACGTTACGTCAATGTGGAACTTCCCCGTGGGCCTTAGCTGGTATTTAGAACGCTGTTGTTCAGATCGATGATGCTGAGAGTGTGTCATTGAGGGCGCTGCGAGATTAAAAGCGTGCAAAATATCTACCTCGAAGAGCAGGTCACGTTGCAGCATTTGATTATCATCTCGACAAGCTTACGTATACAGTCAAAGCCAACCTCAGCACCATTAGATTCAGTGGCTGATATTAGTACTGCACTTCCTGTACATGATTTGAAGTGATTAATAAATGTTTTATTCAGTAATGATAATGTCCATAGCATACTTGATGAACACTGTACATTGTTAGTTGCGTAATCCGATGCCTCGCCTTCCAACATGTAATACGGCGTCATGTGTTCAACGCAATGACATACACATTCCCATTAGATGTTCATCAAAGTCATAATGTTCTTCCCAATCGATCGTTATGCCTTAATACGCAGAACTTTCTTCAAGTTTTCCCATTTGCTAGGTTGCGAGAACACCACCTGCCATCTAAGAACTGTCAACAACAACAGCACAATATCCGCAACTGCAATCTTACCTGATAATCAAATCACCGCGTCCCACTGTCTTTCGACCTTCCCGAACCGGCATGCCCGCTCCTTTAACCAGTAATTGCCCTTCGGTAGACTTGTCGTAGATTGGATAGGGAAGTGCAAAGATAATCTCTTCCCCATCCATGCCGTCTATGCAAATATTGGTCCCTTGGTCGGCGAGGGTCTCCACCCATGGCACACAAACGTCCACGAACAGGTCGTCTTTCACCCTAGTGAAACGACCATGAGGCACCTCTTCAATCAAGAAGATTATGTCCTGAAGAGTCCCGTCCTTGCGCTGGTGACCTGTGCGGGGACAGACTATCCTAGTTCCGCTTCGAATTCCCGAAGGTACATCGACGTAGATCTCGACTTTCTCTGTCTTGCGGGATAATAGCTCCCGTGTAATGAGAAATTGGAAAGCTGTCCCATAATACATCTCATCAAGTGTCAGCGAAAGAGGAAACAGCCACTCCTTGGATGTGCCTCGAGGGGTGCCCAGAGGTCGTAATGGAGAGCCATACGTGGGAGCGTGGTTCGGGTGAGTCGAACCCTCTTCTTTCTTGCACTTCGATGACCCCTTGGAAAGCTTCTGGAGCAGCTCCCTATGGAACAGTAAATTAATTGTGATAGTGTTGAAGACATACTACTCACTCTCCCAGTCCGCGCCGAGATAGCTTATGTAGTTTGGATGACGTTGGTGGAATCACGGGCTGCGATAAATTGCCTGTTTGACTTTGTAACAGCTTCCCATCGTTCGAACCGCGTGTGCGACCTTTGGAATATATAGAGGTAGATCCAGACCCTCGGTTGTTTTTAGACCGGTTCAAAGTCTCCGACTTCGGTTCGTGTGAAACCGGAGCAGGTGCTTGTCTTGATCGCGGCTCGCGCGAATTGAGTGAAGGATCACGCAAATTGTCATGTGACTTTGAGTGGGGAATGGTTGTGTGCGAGCGGCTAGCGCTCGTAGCAGAGGACGGCGCTCGATGAGATGCAAATGGTCGTGGTAAATCACGTAAGCTATCGTATGATTTGGTTCGGGAGCATGAACGAGAGCCACTGCTGCCTGTGCTACAAGGTTTATGAGGGTGCTTTAGATTGGAGTGACGGTTGTGTGAGGCATAATGAGTGGTTTTATCGTCTGACGAACAAGGCTGAGAAAGTTTTTCGGCGTCAGAGCTAGGAACGGAATTGGAGTAGACCAGATTGGGTGTCTGCTCACTCTTCTGTGAGCCTGACGACTTTGTACGATGGGATGATTGTGCATTGGCTTGTGGTCGTGGCTCCGCAGTAGAGTTTTGAGCCGTGCCACTCTCAGCTGGCGTAGATAATGGTGAGACACTGTCTCCACAGGAAGGATCCATGCTTTCTGTGCCATCCATCAAGGCATGGTAGGCAGTATTGACCTGACAATGATGATGTTTAATACTGGACTGGAAGATACGACGACCATACCGCTTACTTCAACAAACATCTGCGCTGCGTGTTCTTTCCCGATCTGATGACGGTCGGGGTGCCATTGAAGGGCCTTTTAAGAGGGTGAATACTGTGTATGCGCAATGGAATCTGAGAATGTACCAGCTTCTTGTATGCATTTCTGATATCATCGTCTGTAGCGTCAACGACGAGACCGAGCGCATTATAATATTCTGGTCGGCGAGAAGCTACGGGCATTGTCGGAGAGTAACGAGAGTGGGTTTACAAGGCTCGGAAGTCGCACAGGGAGGGAAGCAGGAAGGACTCCAGTGGGGAAAAGATTCTCATTTCTTTCGCAAAGCAGGGTAGCGTTTATATGTGAGAGAGAAGCTCGTCAAAAACCGATCAAACGTACTTTCCGATAGATAGCTTCTAAAGCGATCATGAAATACAGATTGCCTGCAGTTCACATACTGAAAACATCCGCTGCCTCATGTTCAGCACGGAAGTGAGTCCGCGTGTTATTGTGAGTAATTACTCGCCCGAAGCATGATCAATTTGTGTCGGACGCTAGCGCTGCCGTGTAACCAAGATGATTTGATTGCGCTACAGCATGTATCGTGTGTCCGCCTGTGGCTTATCATCGTATTCCTTCATTAGCGGCACTAAACAGTAGTCAGAAGTCACGGAGACACTAACGGCCACTAAGTGATAGCTAGCAGCAATCCTACTTACTTGTTCCATTTTCGGTGCGTGTAAACTTTAAGGTTCTTCACGGTGTTACATCGTGCCTTGATCACTGGCAGGATCTCGCCCACTTGAGGCCGAATAGACAATTGATCACTAGAAAAAACCATTGGTCAGTGGAGGCCGTCAACAGTGCACCACTGCTCCATCAATGCGTGGTCTTGCCTCTTCCATCATGTTGATTGCATCAGGATATCAACAATCAACGATGTCATCCACCAGCTGACTCACATTTCCCAGATCTGGGCCACAGCCTGGCTGACCTAGAACGTCATCCATCCTCGTTGACAATTGTGGTTCTCCACTGCTTCCAAGTTAACGCCCTACTAGATATCAACGAAGTTATCGCAGGCCGCTTCTCTTCCGAGTCATACAATCTCCTCCGAGGACCTTTCACTCTTCAGCGTCTCTCCAGTTTCAAACGTGGCTGGCCACGGCAATTTTACCCCACACCAAGGCCGTAAGTCTAGGACTTTTATGAATCATACCTCGTCCGTCGGTTATCCATGAATGCTCCGAGTTGCTCGCAGTCTAATGCATAGCGCCACCTCTCGTGCGTCTTATATTCATAGCTTTAGGTGACCCCAACGCACATCTCACTAATACTGGGCGTGTAATTGGGGCGGATAGATTGTTTGTGATGTTCCGAACCGCTGCAAGGATAGTCCGCTATACATTTTTGGTGGAGTGTGTGGGGAAAAAGGATATTAATCCTTGACAATGTACCTTCTCAAAGGTTCACTTGTCAATCACAGGAACCGGCACACTTGTAGGTATCCGGCGTTTCTTTCATTTCCTCGTGGCTCACGCCCCACACCTGTGGCCTAGTCACCTCGGTCAGCCTATCAAATACGCATTCTCATCGGTGTTTAGATTTCTGCTATTACGCCCGGGCTAGTTAAAAGCGCTAGCCTATACAATCATTCGCGGGAGAATCACGGGAAGAGGTTGATCGAGTCTATATTGTTTTTGTTCGTCAACCACGCCTGTTCTATGTTTGTACCTGATGATCCGGACTATGCACTTCATTCTATTATCCTACGACCGCGGACTGTACTCTGCAAAGTCACCGGCTTCCGACACTGCAATTCGATGATAATCACGCCCTGTGATGCTGTCGTCGCACGCCAGGTACCTACATTCAGTCGTGTAAGTTATTTAGTCTCCTGATTCGTGGTCTCAGTACTCTTCAATGTCACTATCTAGTCGCTCTTATCGTATACCCACCGTATCTCATGAGCAAAATAAATTAAAAAGTACAGTTAATATGCTAATCTAATGAGTGGACTCGGAGTCAACCGGAGGTAGATAATGTCCTGATACTATCGTAATACACGATTACCCCAACAACTTCTTCACCCCCTCTTTCTGTATGGGCGTAAGACGGTCTGGGAATACGACATCCCATCGTACTATCATGTCTCCTTTCTTCTTCAAACTTCCCTGCTTTCTAATCGGCATCCCTTCGTTGGGAATTCTTGTTTCCTGATTAGGTTTCACAACCCCACCAGGTAACGGGACCTGCAATTTTCGGCCATCCAGAGTCGCAACGGTCCTCTTTCCATCTACACCTGTGAGTGCGTCCACCAAGGGTATCTTGAGGCGGCAAATTAGATCATCTCCTTCCCGTGTGAAAATATCGTGTGGTTTCTCCTCCATAACGAATACTAGATCTTGTGCCTCGCCGTTCGGCTGCTCATTGCCGGCCCGAGGGAAACGTATCTTCGTGCCGCTCTTCCAGCCTGGGAGAACCTGAATTTCAAGCACCTTCTCCTCCGTAGTTCCGCCCAATAGTCGTCTGCCGACCTTCAGGTGTTTGGTTGTACCCAAATATAGTTCTTCGAGTGACAGCTTCAGTGGGCGAGTGGTTTCTGAAGGGGCTGACGTTGACGTTGAAGCAGATGATTGATGTCTAGGAGGCTGTCGCTCCGACGGCATACCCCCCGGCATCCCAAAGAAAGACCCGCCACCACCACCTATATCGTCATCATCAAAAATGTTTGGACTTCTGCCCATGCCGCTCGTACCACTCCTGCCACCGCCCATGCCACCGAAACCTGACGAACCCATGCCACCGAAACCTGACGAACCCATGCCACCGAAGCCTGGAGAACCGCCCATACCACCCATACCGCTAGAGCCATTCATGCCGCCCATACCGCCAAATTGGCTGAATATGTGTCTACAAGAACGTTTAGTTACTGAATGCTGTACAATACATGCATGATGCTTACTCGAATATTTTTTGCGGGTCAGTTGGTGCAAACCCGCCTCCTGGCATGCCACCGCCAGGGCTAGACGTGAATGTATATGTGGACCCCCCTGGAAAGCCTGAAGAGCTAGAGAAGCCTGAACCACCAGCGAAACCGGGAAAACCGGCACCAGATGCGGCCCCCCCGCTTTTGAGCCCTTCTTCACCAACTTGGTCGTATATGGTTCGCTTGTCCTTGTCACTGAGGACTTCAAATGCTTCTGAAATCTAATAATCTGTAAGTCAGGAGTATACAGCGGAATGTCCTACTTACCTCCTTAAACTTCTTCGAGGCTTCTTCAGACCCACCATTGCGGTCTGGATGCCATTTCAGAGCCTGCGGACGAGATGTCAGCTTGAACAGGTGCGAACATGAAAGTGTTACATACCATTTTCTTGTATGCCTTCTTGATTTCATCTTCGCCAGCGTCCCGAGAAACGCCCAAAACCTTGTAGTAGTCGACACCCATGCCGTGATGTATTTCGTCGTTTAACTAGATGACTTGGAAGTTAATATATAGCAGCTGTGAAAGCCTCGGATCCAGGAATGTTCAAGAGACAAAGATATCTGTTTCGTTTTCCCCAGAACATTCCAGAATCTCCCAGAACTGTCTGGGGTAACTGACGTCAATTCCGACTCTTGAGTATGAGGCTGCAAGTACACGTGGGAAGGTAAGTCCACGGACCCGACGATATGTCCCCCGAGTACCAGCTAAGTAACCCAACTCAGGACAAAGACCTTATGACCTTGCTCCGTTTTAATTTGTATCATTCATTTTGCATGAATGCTATCAATTTTATTCGTACTCCATCGTCCTTACACTTCTTCAGTCACTACGTCCTCTATCAAATCATCGTCCTTCATAAAGAAATAAGTAGCTCGAAATTCCCGTGCTAAGTACAATATTATTAATGCAGCACGTTCAGTTCTGGCAAATCAGGTGATCACAGAAATACGATCATCCGAGATATAACTGGAGAAATGCTTCGAGTCGTGACTAACGTCTTTGAACCAAGGGCAAGTAAAGCAAAACTTATAACGATCTCTGCTAACATTAACCATAGAACATTCGCATTCCTGATTCACCTCATAGTCAGCGACTTCCAAATGCTCCCTCAATGGATGATATTACAGAGAACTGGCCTATTCTAACAGAACTCAAAGACGATTTTGATGGTATCAAGTACACTCATCGTGCTTTGCCTCTCCCTGTTTTTCGAGACGGAATTCCCATCAGTCCCCTCGATATCAATCGAACGTTGGACGGAGCTTTTAGTTGAAGTCCATTTCGAGGTTCATCATTGGCATGTCTCAGGATATGACAGCTTTCAAGCGAAAGCGGAAAGAATTGACATCTTAAGGGATAGTGCCTTCAAATTCCATCAAAGCACTACCTCAACGAGGCCGAAGATGATCAGCCAGCACAAAAGAAACAAGAAGTTGCCCAAGTAGCGAGCAGTACCAAGGATTAGTGAGTTTGCAGTTATTTGTGTTATTTTGCGACTTCGTTGGTATCTGTGTATTTGTATCCTATGTTTGAAGTGGTATCTGTGTATTTGTATCATTGAAGCGGTCTGCGTAATCATGTATCATTATATAAGCGTTAATTTTCTCATGCACAGCATGATGTTCACATCAGGTGACTGACAGATTATCTACCCTCGCAACATGACCTCGCTACGCAAGGTAAAGTAAACATTCGGCATAATTAAAAGTGTAGGTGATCATTCCAGCTACTATAGCCCACAGTGGCCGCTTGTTACAGTCAGACGAGATGATTATGCTTCAGTAAACCGCTCCTTTACAATTCTGAAGCTGCTAAGTAAACTGTTGATTGATGCCCGTCGCTCCCTAGTTGACTTCTTTATCTGCATTGTATCCAGACAATCAAAATTGACCTGCTCCAAGTTGGGAAAAAGGCCACTGATGATGAGAGCCACCTTCAGTGGTGTCCCGACGAGTGAATTTCCGAGGTCGAGATGTTTGAGATACTTGTTGCGCCTTCCACCGTCAGGACTTTTGATATCTATGCCGTTCAGCTTGGTGGCATCAATGACGAGAGCGAGCGAAGTCAAAATGGGGCAGAGTCGAAGTAATTCGATTAACCCATGTAATGTGGGCATTGTGGTACTATAGACGGGATCATAGCAGCTGATTTTGAGCACCTCGAGCTTTGGCCAGTCTCTCACCAGCTGGCAGAGTTCCTCGTCAGATATGGAAATGTTACAGCCCCTCTCGACGGACAGCCGAGCTAGATTACGGCATGCCTGCAATGGCTTGAAGACACTCAGTTCTGTGCGTACCTTTCCATAAATTCCAATAAGAGTAAAACCTTCAAGTCTGTCGGTGTCGCATCTCTCCTTGAGGATGGTGAAGAACTGTGATAGCATCGTGTATTCACTTTTGGAGGGAACTCGATTGAATTCAACCTTAATCTCTTTGCTTTCCACGACCCGGAGTGAGCTCAAGAAGTTTGAGGCGGACTTGAGGGTATCGGTAGAAAGGCCCAAAGATGTTAAATCATGAAAGCCGGGAAGTTCTGCACACGACTGTCTCTCGCAAGGAGCCCAAAATCTCCTTAAGTCCAAGTGTAGTGACCGCAGAGCTCGTGACTGCATGACGTGCTCGATGCCTTGATGTCCTAGATCGCATACTAACAACGAGTGAAGATAGTGGAACTGGGAAATAAATTGTGTGACGAAGGGTGAGATTTTACGAAACGGCTCGTCAGTTATATGTTGAATTCTTAGAGCCATGTCTTGGAGATGAGGACACAAGACCCCAGCAGACGAAAGGACCGAGAGAAAGGCGGAAGAAGCGAAACGACATCGAATGTCCAAGACAGATAGGGAGGGTACCAAAGTCATACGCAAAAACTCTGCAGCGCCGTGGGTTCCATCGGCAGACCATATTAATTTGCGAAGGTTCGGAAATAAGGATGCAGGCGCTGAAGGACAAGACAGCATTATGGAACCGAGAGGCTCGATGATAGCCGTCAAGCGGAACGATTCCGTTGCGGTGATTGAGTGTATGCGGGATGTGTATTTGAAAAGAGTATCCCATATCATGCTGTCAGGAGGTTTTTGTAATATCTAAGTGAACTCAGTCTGAAGTTCACAAATCATACAAAATCTGGCACCCACAATACGTCCTTGATCAGTGCTAAACAAGTGACTTGGTAAACATTGGATAAGAGGCTCTGGGGATGGCAAATCCCTCCAAAGAATATTAAGTGCTGGATGCTCAAACGCACCACATGTGGATGCAAGTGCAGGAAGCGTCCCAAGTTGTGTGTATGAAAAAATAGTGTAGATTACTTCGAGGTTTCCCAAAGCCGCGTGCATGGTATGTGCAGTGATGGAGAAGACAAAATTGTTGGCCCCTTTCCGATTTTCACACCACACGAACGCAGTCTAATTACGTAATTGAAATCTGATCATTCAACCTAAACTCAACCTTTGAGTAAGTCGTTGTGTAAACCATGGCCTCTAATAAACAGCCTGAAGACGATGTGCACGTCGGCCTGTTCAGGCGACCATGGACTGCGTTTTTCCCATTCTCTTCATCTGCGCTAGCATCTCTCCCCGAAAACACCCAAAGGCCCGTGCGCTACACGAGAGAAGATGATATTC
The DNA here is from genome assembly GCA_016800925.1 of Suillus spraguei. Lineage (NCBI taxonomy): Eukaryota > Fungi > Basidiomycota > Agaricomycetes > Boletales > Suillaceae > Suillus > Suillus spraguei. Next base: position 204,090 of record JABCPU010000052.1, on the reverse strand, counting down.
CAGACGTGGACCACGACATCAATGGGCAAAGACCTACCGTCAGAGATTATAATGCTATCAACTCTGTTCCGCCTCAGATACGTGTTCCGAAGAAAGTGGCGACGTCTCTGAAGATCGAGGGAAAGGTATGGTTCGCGAATGAACGGAGTTAGCGTTTATCCTCTTCCTCTCCTGCCATTTGCTAACGCCAATTGAAGCATGGATATCCTGGCTGAACCTTGCTGTGCTATTGGGCACCTTGGCGCTTGCTCTCTTCAATGCGTCCAAAGACGTGGTAGCCCGAAGATTCGCATATGCTTATGCCTTCATCAGTATTGGTGTTTTGGTGAATAACTGCAAGTCTGCTATTTGCAATAAACTGATCCTCATACTGTGATATAGGTCTACGGTTTTGTAATCTATCAGAGTAGGATCACGATGATTCGTAAACGCGACCCTGGGCATTATGGTTAATCTGATGACTTCATAGTCGATCCTGGCTCACTGTCAATTCTTAGACCACATCCTTGGACCTGTCCTCATCAGCGCACTTCTGTTCTTTGCGGTCTTGGCTAATTTTGTGATTCGAGGTGAGCATAAACCAATCACGCGTTCACTGTTCTTAACGACTCCCTTATTGCAGTGCGCGAGCTGTAAGTCTGTTCCGATCCTTCTGAATCGCTACTCACAACATTTTGCAGGCAATCAAAAGAGGTCCCCATTCCTGGTCTTGAATTTTTATACCACAATGCCAACGCGCTCGTTATGTCTGACCGTGTTTCGTAGCTTCGACGTACCAATGACATTTCAGTCTCTTCTGGCTACCTATTCGATTCTATGTCAAGATCGACTTGTTGGTACTCAATATTTTACATAATGATACTGGGCCTCGCATGGGTATACATCATTTTCGTCGAATGCTATGTATATGCACCCGCTTTCTGGTCCACACCCAGATTCAGACATTACAGTAAAAGACTGCACGCATATTAAATTTCCATCCAACCACAAGGACGATTAAGGTCGCAAATTGAAGGCGATATAGCATGATCAGAAAGAAAATACAACAGAGAATCCACATCCAGGTACAAAAGTACAGATTACTTCAACGCCTTCTTCATTTTCTACAGAGCAATAAGATCAGATTTCCTGAGGATAGACGGATCAAATATTATGGACGTACCTCTTCCATCTCCTCCAAATCATCAGTCTCTATTCGAATAATCTTCCTGTTCAGTGTCTTTTCAATCTCCTCCATTTGTTGCCAGGTTTGGGTGTCATGAACGAAATTTATTGAAATACCCTTGCGTCCGAAGCGACCAGTGCGGCCTGAGGAAACAGGATTGTCAGTAAGGCACGGAAAGAATATTTGAAACTCCCTACCGATACGGTGAATGTACGTCTCAATATCTGGTTTTGCGTCATTGGAGTGTTGATTTCCTCGCTCATTCATCAATGGCAGATCGTAATTCACTACCATGTTGACCTGCATGATGTCGATGCCACGTGCGATGACATTCGTCGTGATAAGGACTTTGTCCCGTCCTTCACGGAAGTTGTCAATAATAGCGTCACGCTCTGCGGCATCTTTGGCACCATGCAGTGATGCCACTTTGTGACCCTCAGCTGACATGCGTTGCGATATTCTGTCCGCTGTATGGCGATGCTAGTAAGAGCAGAGGGGATAGTTAGTAAGGAGCGAGTAGGCAGGTGCCATCCTACTAACCTGGCAGAAGATAATACTCTGACCGATAGTCAAAAGCTGGTACAGGGACACGAGGATGTCATATTTGTGTTCTTCATTTTTGCAATCCATGTAAAATTGTCGGATGCCCTCCACAGAGAGCTCCTCCCTCTGAAGCTCGATCTTGTTCGCATTGGGAGCGAATTTACTAGCGAAATTGCGGACGTGATTGGGGAATGTTGCCGAGAACAGGATAATTTGAACACCCGTGCGGGGAATGAGGCTTACGTCGATTTTTTTTTTGAATTGTAGCTCAAACAAAAGAAAAACGCACTCACTTCTTTACCCGCAGTGTCTGGTCACCAAGTCCATCCTGATCAAGCATGTTATCCGCTTCATCGAGAACGAACACCTTGACTTCAGATGTATCGATGACCTTTCTTCTTAAAAGATCTGTCATTGTTCCTGGAGTCCCGACGACGACGTGCGCAGTTATCCGTGATGCACCCTTTGGAAGGTTATCCTTTATTGCATACTCCGTCTGAACTGGAGTAAATTTTCCCATAGCAACGACAACAGACATGATCTGACGTGCAAGCTCTCGTGAAGGAGCTAGACATAGTGCCTGCAGCCAATCTTAACGGAGAGCTAGAAAGGTGTACAAATAACTAACCTGTGTCTTGTTCTTGGAGAAATCTACACGACTCAGCATGGTAAGTACAAATGCGGCAGTCTTGCCTGTCCCAGATTGCGATTGTCCGATCATGTTCTGAGGACTTGAGATAGTGATCAGTAACATAGTTCCATGTTACACGGGCTGATACACCCACGGATTTGCGAGTAGTAGCGGCAGAGCACGCTCTTGGATCTTTGATGGCTTCGAGAAACCAAGATCATAGAGACCCTTCAATAAATCTTGATGGCTATGATCAATCGTTAAAGATGTATAAAATGCTAAGATATACAATGACGTACAGTCCAAGCTCCTCGAATGTCTTGGCGCTAAATAAAGGGGAGTTCGGGTCGGCTTGCTGGTCTGCAAGTGTGACCTGAAAACGTAGTGATTATTTAACAATTTAGTATTGCGGCTCCTAAACGTACCGTAACCTCGAATGTCGACGTAATCAAGTCGGTTCTAGCTAAAAGCATAGTATCAGTTTCGTGCGAGATAACGACATGACCTGCACGCACAACTTGAAGATGGAACAGGTTCAGGCTGTTCTACCTCCTTCGTACTCTTGCTCTCATCTTGTGCAAGTGGCGTAGAAGCTGCAAAGTGTCAAGTTTATAGTACCTGGCAGTGATACTATCACAAACCTTCCAGTTTCGGGGTATAAAAACCGTCTGCGTCCTTCTCCATGAGTGATGGTTGGAGCGAAAGGTCTGAAGGTTTGCTTGATGATATTAGGTTGTCCGATTATGGAAGGTAATGATCTTAAGCAGACCCAACTTTACATAAGTCCATCAGGTCACTATCTCTACTTGGTGGGTCTATATCATGGAATACTTGTCGATTGCGAAATAATGCAGGGCCAGATATACATCAGTCTGATGCCGCTAAGCTGTCACTGCAGCTGAAATAAAAAATGAACGCAAAACCGTTGTGGCCTCCCGGTCACGCATTGAAACTCCTCCAGAAAGTACAGAGGCACGAGTCTGCTGTGGAACTTGTGCACACGTCCCATGAACGTTGGCCTTTTCCTCGACTGCCCATTCACTCACAACGTAAACTTGACACCATTCATATATCTATCTTAGATTCTTCCTTCAATCCGCCGACATGCGCCCATCTTGCTCTGGCAAACTCTCGACCTCCACGGTACACCATGAAGTCCGGCTTCGCAGACTCAGCTTTGGCATCAGCAGCTGAGCTTGATTATGATGCAAAGCTGCTGCTGCTATCCGTGCGGAATGCCGACAAAACACTGAAATCTGGTGATGCAACATATGAGCAGCGTCTGGAGATGATGTACCTCTTATCAAAGGACATGCCAGCATCTGTCTCGCAGCGCCCCGACGATAAATCCGAGTCTGCGCATGCCAATTTCGCAATAGCCATTGTCAATGAACCAACTTTTGTTGGAAAAGCCGCAGTTCTTCGGCAGTTCCTGCATGCTCGGATTTCGGGCTTGTATCCTCCGGTGACTGCTCTGGATGGGATGGCAATATCACCCACTTCTGACGAAATATCAATACCAGTTCCACGCCTAGTATTCTTGCTAGGCTTTGATACTCTCATCCGTCTACTGTCTCCGAGGTATTATACATCTGAAGCTGCAATGATGGATGCTCTTCGTCTGTTTTTCTCGCCCACAGGAGATGATTGTTATGTTATGTGTGCTGGGCGAAAATTGGCAGAAGTGGAACATACGGTACAAGAGGAAGTAGAAGCGAAGACTTTATCCGCGGGAAAGGAATTTGTGGAGAGCAAGCGAGTTGCATTGATCAGCATAGGTGCTGACAGCGTTGACGAGCAAACCAGTTCAAGCCAAGTGAGAACAAAGGTTGCACTCAAGGACGAAACATGGAGGAGACTTGTTACCCCATCTATCGCCAACTATATCATTCAGAACAGCTTGTACATTTCCTGATGCTGCTGCTAACCTCACGTTTGCACACCCGTGAAAGCAAAGAAATCTATTATATTCCTTCCAGTCTACTCTATGTTACAACAACGGATATCAATCTCATTCATGCGTAAAGTATTGAATTATCAGAAATATGCCAGTCATGTGCATGAGGGTCTAAGGTGAACAATTTTCTATGATGAAGCTTGAGCGAAAGCGATAGCAACGGTCTGATAAAACCACATGTCAGGCTATGATTTGGTGATGTGGTTTCACAACACGTACCTCAGAATGACTTAAGGATACCAACACATTAGTGATCCCTTTACCCTGTGCAGCAGCTTTTGCATTGCCGTGAAGGGTTACAGTTGGAACACCAGACTCGTTAGGCAGGATCTCGATGTCCTTCATCGCAGCAGCAGCGCCCTTCGACGGTACACCGAGTGACTTGAACACTGCTTCCTTTCCTACCCATCGAGCTGCGAAGGAGGACGGAGGCGACGCTTGGGCACGGCAGTAGGCAATCTCAGCCTCAGTGAAGTTGCGTTCGACGAAACAGGGATTAGAGGATGGCACGGAGGAGATCAGCTCTTGATCGACGCCGACTCCTGCTACAGATCCCTTTGGCGCAAGAGCATCTGCAACAACCTTGGCGTTGGCAGTGTCAAACGGAATGCTCTTATCAAGGCTGGCGGTATACGAGTAGCTGCGAGTCTTCGGGTTGAAGGTAGCACGCGCCATGGGGTTCATGAGAACCGCTTGCTCCAACTCGGGACTGTACGGCGGGCCTTCCTTAATTTTGACAAGGGTGTTGGAAGTCATCATCTCGGTCATAACCTTATATGCCTCTTGCGCACGGGACTGGTTGCGTATCTTGTACGACTCATAATCAGAGGTTTCAAGAGCACCGAAGAGATAACGGGGATGAACAACAACTGCGGTGCCCCCGACTTGACCGAAACCGAAGGATGACTAGTACCCATGATATTAGCCTGTGACGAAGACGGATCAGTTGAACTCACCATGACTCCAGCGCGGATACCATCAGTATGAATAGATCTCGATGGGAACATGAGGAAGTGATGAGCTTCGAATCGGGCATCGATGTTGCTAAGAGATGCCATGAGCAGGGGACGTCAATCTGAAGACGGAGTACGTACTCGCTGTTGCGGTTACCTGGAATAATACCAGTAATGACAGTCTGCAATAAACCAGCCATTTGCCACGCCGCTGAACCACCCTTCGAGTGTCCAAGCAAGCTCTTCTGAGCAATAACAGGAACGGCATTACCATGCGTGCGTGACATGGACTCGAAGATGTTATGCCAGATCTGCGTCTCGTTCTTCTCATTCGCACCGGTACTTGTTCCGTGAATCGAGAGGACACCGATGTCATCTGCTGTCAAGCCCCACACAGCAAGTGCGCGGCGCATAGGAGCCACACGGGCATCGGTACCCTCTAGCATGCCATACGTAGCCAAGGCCTCCTTCTCTTGGCCGCGAGCTTCCTTTTCGATATCGGCAACACGCGATGAGAAATATTCCTTGTCAACATCCCTTCCATCGGCCTCGAGAGCGTCCATCTCCTCTCGCAACTGGGTAAGCTCGTGATCAAGCCATTCAGAGATCTGTTTGCGTCTGAAGGCAATCTGGCGAGATCGGTAATCGAGACTCAGGCTAGGAAGGGGGTACTTCGATGGGAGTTCTCTTGCAACAGAAAGAGCACCACGTCCAGGAGCTGGGATAGATCGTCCAGCCTTATCACTGTAGAATGGTGATCAATTGTACGTCGTTCAGGTTTGATGTAAACTTACGTGGAAGTCGACGTGAATGCCAGAATACCACGGATAGGAGCACCAATTTCCAAGGCTGTCTTGGCCGTCATGATGATGTGTATACCAGTCCCTTGAGACTCCATGAACTATTAAGCAAAGTTAGTAAGTTCAATATATCTAAGGTACTGGTCAGAACACTTACGCCTGACCGAGTGGTTGTAGCGGGACGGGACATCTCAGTGGGCTCGCGTCCCATGGCGAATTCAGTCTCGGCATTGCTCGTGGCCTTCATGTTAGCGAACTCGTAAGAGCCTTCTTCGCTGATGTCGTCGAATCCACCGGCAATCATGACCTTCGCCTTCCCAGACAACAGCGTATCAGAGGCGATCTCAAGAGATTGAAGTGCAGTCGCACTGAAATTTGAGACGATGTGAGGAACCATAAACCATAAAACCTCATGAACACTCACCAAGCGCCAACAGGAATTTTCACTGGGCCGCTAGAAGACATCAGAAGAAGGTTAATCCATCCAGCAGTAGTGTTGATGAAACTGTGAAAATAGGTCAATTATACGCATTCGTCAGGGAAAGTCATCTGGACTCACGTCTCCTGCAAGATATCATTCTGAACGTCTTTCTCTTCGCGACGGTCTTTGAACATTTGGGCAAGACTTTCCGTGCCACCCATACCGCTGCCGACACACGTCCCAACTTCAGAGGGGTGGAAGTACTTGTATAGTTCGTAGGGATCGGTAATTCCAGACATGTTCAAAGCCTCAGCAGTGCAAACAAGGGCCCACAGAGTGGCGCGATCTGTTTGAGCGATGATATCAGGTGGAATGCCGTAGCGGCCAGCATCCCATCCGGTAGGGATTTGACCAGCAACAAGGCGACTGAATTTGAACGCCTTGGGGACAAAAACACGCGCACCCTTCTTGAATTTGACAAACCACTGGTCACCTTCTCCGGTCCAGATATCGCATTTGTCGTCATGCTCGTACTTGAACTTCTCGGCCTCAGACTGCGCAACTTCGATTGCTTCTAAGTCATGAATAAGCTCAATCTCTTGGTTGAACACCTTCTTCTTGGGATCATAGCCACGGAACAGCTCGGGCTCTATGAGGAGATTCAGAACTGACTAATCAAGTTTGGGACGCGACTTACCAATCAACCGCACGCCAGCATGACTCAAAATCTCCTTCTCATAACGACTTCTGACGTCCTTGTCGTCGACAGGCTCGCCAGTCTTAGAATCAACCCAGCCAACATACAGTGAACCATCCTTGAGACGCCCATCGAAGTGCTTGATGTAACCCGTGAGCCAGGCCATCTCAATACAGCCCTCAATCGTGAACTCTCCTCGTGCCTCCATTTCCCAACGGGTACGTGAACTACCCCAAGGACCGACCTCGGCGAATCCAGTGATGACAACAACCTTCTCGAGATCGATGATGCCGCGGAGTTTCTCGAGATCATGCAGAGATGACGTAGGTTCCAGAGCAGGGAATTCAAACGTGAAGTTTGCTCGCGGGACCACATTGACAGTTTGCAGGACACGCTCACCCTCCGCTCCGTTGATGACCTTGAAATCAAGAGCATTGTCACGTGCAATAGCGCGACGAAGTTCGCTCTTCTTGTTCAAATTTGTGCGAATGCGAGTTGTGATATCAGCGAGGTCAGGGAGACGATCCATACCACCATTGAGGTCAGCCCAGATAGGTTCAACCTGGGTAATGCTGAAGAGCAATGGGTGCATCAACCCCAGGATATTGAACGCCATTTCCTTCGCCGAGAAGGTACGGACACCATGACTTTCAACCTCATCTGCGACAATGTTGGTAGCATCCATGAGACCTGTACCACGAGTCCATCTATGTGATATAAGCCACTGAGCAACAGAAGAAAAAATTGAGACGATACTCACCCAATAACAGCACCAGCCAAGCACAGATACTCGCCCCAGCTTTCTGAGTTCCAGCGGTTGAACAGAGTCTCCAGAGATATCTTGGACTCCGAATAGAGACCGTCGTTGCCGAAGAGACCGTGATTAGGAGACAGGGGAAGAATGACCTGCGTTGGTCTGGTAACGAAGTGACGAGAGGCCTTCTTGTTCTTGACTGCACCCAGGATGCGCAACAAGTTGACCAACATGATGCGATGGGCAAGCTCAGACTTGTCATCCAGGCCGTCAATTTCACGGCCATTTTCGGGCACTGCAGCGAAAGGAAGTATGTAGTCGAGATCGAGGCCGAGCGTGGCATAGATATAGTCAACGAGTGCTTCAACATCCTGTTTCGAACCTTGGTTGAAGGGAACAACGGTGAGAGCTGATCCTCGAGCGCCAAAGCTCTGGTAGATAGATTGGTAGTACTCCACGGTCGCTCGGTTGTAGCGGGAGGTAGTAATGACGACATGCGCACCGCCTGACAGAAGCCCCTTCAAAATCTCTACGCCAATGGAGCCCTTGCCGACGCCGGTGAGAAGAGCGTTTTTGTCCTTGAAGGTAGTGCCTGAGGTTGCAATCTCGTGAAGAATGTCGAGGTACACGCCAGTCAAGTTGCTGGAGTACTCCCAGTTGCTGCCCACCTTACGTTTGAGATGAAGAAGGGGTACCTTATCTGCGGACACGATGGTGGTGGCGGAGATCTGCGGACGAAGGAATTGGGAAGAAGAGCGGCGACTGCGAGTACGCGTGCGGGCTTGTTCGGGACCCTTTCGGAGGGAACGAACGACTCCCTCGTACAGCGCTTTGATGCGGTTCTTCTGGTCTTGACTGATACCGGGTTGGGACCTGACTACGGTCCACAGCTTCAAAACATCGTCTTGCACCTTCTGGATGTTGACGGTAGAGATGGTATCTCCACTAGCCATTTCCTCGACATAAGCTTCTAACTTGCGAACATTCTCCCGGACGACTTCGGAGTAAACAATGTCACCTTTCTCCGTGACTTCAGTATGAGGAGCAGTGGGGAATGTCACTGGTTTGAAAATGTGATTAATGGGGACGACACAAATCAGTCTGCGTGCTTACCATCTTTGTACACTGGAGGGTGATCGATTACTTCTTTCGTGTTGTCAATAAGCTGCTGGCCAAACTGCTTGGCAAGAACATAGGTATCACCCTTGCTAGCGTCGCAACGGTCGATGTTGTACTGCATATAGGTGAGAAGCTCGGGATCGGCGCGGTTGAGTAAAGCAATGCAGCGGGCAGTAAGCTCACGATCGACGGTGGTGAGGCGGCCATGGATGATGTCGTAGTACATCAGGAGAGCGTCTTGTCGCACCCAGTTCCATGAAGAATCGAAATGGCGAGCCTTGAGGGGGTCGAAAGCAGGTTGAATACCATCAATGTATGCATCGCCATGCTCCTTTGTAATGGCATCCAAGCGAGCTTGCAATTGAACAGAATTGGCCTTCTCCTTGTCAAAAGCAATCTCCCCAGCACGAGAGTCCTTGTTCAGATAACGCATATAAAGCTCAACGTGCTGAGCAGCAAATTGCTCCTGCTCAGCACGGAACTTCAGGAACTCCTCGCTGTTGATGGTCGCACCACCTCCGGAACTACCGCCGGCACCTCCTGCACCTCCGCTAGAGAGAGAGATCCCAGAACGCTGAGCATAGATGGCAACAACAGTATCAAGCCATGCTTTGGCCTCAGCCTCCGAAGAGAGACGTTTGGCAGGTTCCATCGTGGTTCCGAGTAGAAGGACGCCATCAGCGCGTGACGATCCCAGTCCCCAAGTCTTTGCCAAGTGCGTCTTGATAGCAGACGAGTTGAAGCCACCAGGCATCTTGCCACCGATCATTCGGGACACCAAGCCCGATGTGTACTTGCCGAGAGCACCGGAGTGACCCACGCTGAGAGCAGAACCAAGCTCTTCCAAAGGCAGTTCTTCACCCTTCTCAGGCGCAGATGAAAATTCAAGTTGCAAGTCGCCGAGAATCTCGTTCTGAAGAGTCGACTTGCCCCCGACGAGATCTTTAATGGTCTTACTTGCAGGAACCTCCTCAATCTTCTTCTTGAGCTTCTGTGCGATAATGGACATGAGGATATCGTTGGCCTTAATGGGAGCATCCTCAATGGAGGCAGCAGGACCAGCCGACGGTGAGGCCGCGACAGGAGTGGGTGCAACGACAGGAGCTGAGGGGGCAGACGTTGATTCTGCAGGAGTTTCAGCAGCGGGAGTCGCGGCAACTTCATCTTCGAACTGGTAGTAGATCTCGCGGACATTCTTGGCGTGACAAAGGATGATTCTCTTGCGGCTCACGGCGTCATCTTGCGCCTCATACTTGGCCTTGAGAGTGCGAGTGGCCATACCAGTAAGCGTAGGCGAAGGACCAAGTTCGATGAAACGCTCGAAGTGATACTGAGTGAACAACAGGTCCTGGGTTTCAATCCATCGGACAGGAGATGCGAACTGATATGAAAGGAGTTCAACGAGGATGGTATATGCAAGCTTTTGACGTTGCTCAGGGGATGTCCAGTCGTCCTGATCCCACTTCTTGAGAACTTTGTCGAGACGAGGCGAAGATGTCTGGTCATAGATGAGCTGCGCGTATTCGCGCGTGATATCAAATGGCTTGGCAACTAAGTTCGGGATGTATTTTCCGATAAGCATGTCAGGGTTGAGAAGCGATGGGTTGATCTTCTTCGAGAGGTCTGAAGAAAGTTATTAGTTGAGTCAGCGTAGTGTACGTTCGTGACCTACATGCACGGAAAGGCATGACACCAGCCCAGAGGTAACGAGAATGGAAGGGCACATCAATACCAGGCAGAGGAATGGTTGCAAAGCCACGCTCAAGCTTGATGTGGCCCTCTGCTCGCTGCTGCTCCTTGGCACGCTCGAAGCACTCCAACACAATATCCCCAAGCATCTCCTTGACCTTCTCCACAGTAAATTGCTCGGTCAGCTATAGATACCAACGGTGAGGCACGATCATTTCAATTGGATGAAGTACAAACCTTCTGAATGTCGATCTTCTGAACTTTCAGATAGTTCAGGACGTTGGTCATCGTCTGAAGAGCAAGGAGTTCTCCAGCGCAAACATATTGTTGACCCTATCAAAATATAGGTCAGCGACGAGGAAGAGTCAAAGTGAGAAAGCACTGACCTCAACGTTGTAATTGACAATCTCGAGCAATGTGCTCGTACGAGTAGAAATGGTGTCGACAACCTCACGGAGTGCTGCATCGGTAAAAGTCTTCGATATACGGCTGGGGTTGACAGCACACATAGCATAGTTGGAACGGTTGTGAGCATCACGCTCGACGGCCCGCTGCATCGTGATCCCACGGTAGAAAACGACATCGACAAGAGCGGATATATGGAGGACATCAGCCATGGAGGCTAGAGCAGAGTATTCACCAAGCGAGTGTCCAGCAAACGCACAGTCCTTCTGAACGAAGCCCTTGGCGCGCATATCCTCAAATGCGGCTTTCTCCGTCACGACAAGCGCAATCTGTGCGAATTGAGTAGCAAAAAGGAGACCACTGGGATGGCTGAAGGTGTATTTCGGGGTACGAATGTCAATATCGGCGAAAAGAGGATGAGTTTTGACAACGCCGTCCTTGTCCATGGTGTCGTAAGTCATGTCCATGTACCTTTGGCGAATTGCCTGACCCTTGATACCACCAAAGTGAATGGTCTTCTCCTTCGGGTTGTCCTTCACGATCTCAACGATAGAGAAGCCATACACGGCGAGCAAGTGAGCATCGGCTCCTTCCCAAACCGCACGAGCAGCGGAGGAACTGTTGTACAAATCCATTCCCATGCCAGGCTCCTGTGAGCCCTGGCCGGTGAAGACGTAGACGGTAGTAGCCTGCGCAACCTCTGCAGTTCCCTCGAGGACCTTCTCTTCGCGCTGGTTCAACGTTTCGACCTTCACAACCATGTTGCCGTCGCGCATGCCAACGTGGCGGATATTAACCTTCAGCTCATCGCCGGGCAAAATCATGCCGACGAAGGAGACATCATATCTAAAGGAATTGAGTTCGCTGATCACGCATCCTGAAGACTTCGCTTACGCAACAACACGGTCAGGATTGCCTTCCGCAACAATATTTTCAACGTAACGACGCGTAGCAGCGCTCGACCACATGCCATGGGTGATGGTACCAGGGAGGGATGCGTAGTCTGCAAAGTAAGGATTCACATGGATGGGATTGAAATCGCCCGAGACCTTCGAGTATGGTTCGTTCGCAAGAGGAGAATTGAACGTGGTAGAGATGTTGCTAGACATTGTGTACCCCTCATTGGTGAGTTGAGTGAGACGACCTTCCTGGGTGCCACGACGCTCGAGGTGTGCAACGACAGGGTTTCCGTGGCATCCTTCCTGCTCGAACTCTACTGACGCGACTTTCTTCAAGCGCTTGAGTTGATCACGCATGAACACATCACCAGAGACTGTGACATCCCGGTAGGTGGTCTTGTCCTTGAACGTGACCTGCGATTGCACTCGGAAAACGAGGGTCATGCCAGCTTTTAGAGGCGTCGACTGGTCCTCCCAACTCAACCATTCCTTGGACTGCATGACACCGACATCTGCATCATTTGCGATCTCCACAACGTAGTCAGGCTCGTTGATAGTTTCGAAAGTATTCTCGAAGTCGATGAAACGACCGCGGTAAAGGAACGACGAAACGACCTCGATGACGGGCTTTCCGTCACGGAAAACATGTCCCTTGACCTTCACAATCTTGCCAGCATCCGTGTTCTTGACCGATGAAATGCGTGCGTCAGCAATGCAGACATCGCCAGCAACCAAGGGCGTTGCACCAGGAATGAGGCGGAAGCCGTTCGAGAGGTGGACCAACTTCAGCAGATCCCCATCAATGGGAACAGGGAAGATCGCCTTCATAATCGCCTACATCATTATCCCAGTTAGTTCAAGACCCTAAAGCATGCGGGCCTCCAACGACACACCTGCCACCCAGTCACAATCGCGAAGTCCATCGGAGCCTTGACAATCTCCGTACGTGCTGTCTTGAACGCCTCGTTCTGGTTACCAACAACACCACAGAACATCCCCACATCCTCAGCAGAAATCGTGACCTCAGGACCTATGAATGTCTCGTGAATATCAATCTCAGGCATTTCTTCGTCGTCACCAAACCACAACTTCCAGTAGAACTCTTTGATGCGGCGATTGCGACCAATTGCGACCTCATGAATTGGGATCGCGCCTGTGGACGGTACATACTGGAATTGCAAAGTAAGGGGCACGGATACATTACGCCTATCCTCGTAGAAAGTGGCGTCGATGAGCTTGGAAGATGCTGTGTAGTGGATCTCAACAGCCTTGAAATCGGACTTATGCGTGCCATGCGAACGACCGGCACCGTAGAAGGTTAGAGATGTTGGCGAGCCTTTTTCCATGCCAATGACTACCTTCTGGCCACGTCTCGGCGCAAGTGCACGTTGAAGCGGATTATCGATGTATGCAGTGCCTTGGACGATTGTGTCAGATGTCAACAACGCCTTGAGCCAGCTCAGTTCTGAGCCAGACAGTGACTGTAACCACTCCTTTGTGTCCGGGACCACATCACTAATAGTATATGTCAAACTTTTCGTTGTCTCTTGATATGCAACGCCATCGGGAGTCTCGGCCTCATCTGGGACAGGAGCAAGGTAGTCAATAGTTGGCACCTTAGAAACGTCCCCGCCGTAGGAACGCTCCAGGAGCTTCTCAACGAGGCGGGAAGTAATGTTGCCAAGAAGGTCCTTGATTGGCTCATCCTTGACTTTGGAGTACTTGACGGCAACGGGGCCTTGAAGAATGCACACACGCTGTGGATCCTGATCAAACACCGCTTCGATATCCTCGGCAGCCCAAAGCGAATCCTACATCCATCCATAAGGTCAGTGAACGATCTCAGCAACAGCTTATCAATACAAACCTTCTTGAACCACACCTCGAAGCTACTGTCCAATATCGGAATGAAGGGTGCGGGTTTCTGGCCCGCGCGCTGAGAAATGGTGAGGAAGTACGCACGGTCCTCAGCGGCGAGTAATTGAGTCTTCGAAGCAGGATACTTGTCAAAGAACGCCTCGACGAACTTGCTGGGATCGTCCAGCTCTGTGAAGCTCTGCAGCACACTGGGCTTTAACCCTCCATTGACACCTGCAAACCTCTCCTCCACGCGCCTCAACCAATCGCCCGTCAAGTTCCTCAAGCTTAAGTCGATCCACCGACTCTGATGCGAGACATACATCAGACGGACCATGCGTAAAGCGACTTCCTCATACGTCATATCACCCAGATCGAGGGCAACGCTCCCATCCTTCTTCCAACCGAACCATGGCTTCGCAAAGTCTGCATTCAACTTGCCGATGATCTCCGCTTTACGCTCAGCGAGCCAGGGGCCGCGCTTCTCCTTCGGCAGCTTGAAGACGCTGTCATCAAACTCCTTCCAGAGCTTCACAGCGCGTGTGGCGACCTTGTGTATAGGCTCGCCCAGCTCTGAGCGCACTGTCAAGATACCGCCGGTAGGCTTCGTGTACGTGTTTTCCCATTGCTTGTCGTCCACGCCAGGCGCTCCAACGATGAGATCTTTCACACTGGAACTCGTGTGCGCTTCCTTGGCCACCATCACACGGGACGCGAATAGGAAACCATCGAACGGCATGAGCTGCTGGCCGTAGAGGTCCTTTGACCAATCACCGGTGAGGTATGGCCACACATCATCAGCACCTCCGAACCCAGATCCACCGACAAGGATCAAGTTCTCCTGCGCACGCATGGCGCTGTATGTTTTCAGCACAGGCATATGGAAATCTTCGTAGGAGTGATGACCACCGGCACGACCTCCCGTCCATTGAAGAATGATAGGGAAATCAGGGTTAGACTTCGCGATGTTGACGACCTGCCTGATACCATCCACCGAGCCTGGCTTGAACGACACGTGCCGGATACCGGCCTTCCTCAATCCATCAATGATCTCCGCTGCTTTCTCAGTGCTAGGAATACCGGCAGCAACACAGAAGCCTTCGATAGGCAAGCCCTCGCGGCGCATTTCCTGCCATAAGGGGAATTGGAAGCCAAATTGACGGGGGTTGATGTAGAGGGAGTTGAGCGTGAGACCGACGCCTGTAGGAATTTGTGCTTGAATCTCGGCAACCTTTGCACGCAGCGCTGCAGGGTTGTAGTGACCTCCACCTGCCAGCTCGATGTGGTACCCAGCAGAGAGGACTGCAGAGACGAAGCCCGCTTTCACGGTTGTGGGTGTCATACCGGCAACCATGATCGGAGGCTTCCCGAGCAGGCGCGAGAAAGGCGTGTCCAGGTGGATAGTACCATCGCTGTCAAGTTATGTCAGAATCTGGAAGGTAGAGTTGTCATCCTTGGCTGACGCACCTCGTCTTCACAAGTTTAGGTGCGTATTTCTTGCTCCACCACTCATCGTACTTCACTTCTTCAACATCAAAGAGTTCCGCCTCACCACGGCCCTTGTCACCTAGCGTGATAACGCGCACGCCGCGACCTTCAAGATTACGAGCTGTGAGTGGCCCGATGCCGTTCAGGCCACCGGGACCAAAGTCGATGACGTGGGTCGCGGTCTCAGGGAAACCGGTTGCGAGCGTCCAGTGAATGGGGGACGTAAAGATCTGGTCGCATAATGAACGCGTGATAGATGTCTCCGAAGCACGCATATCAGAACCTACAACCATCAAATCAGCCAAAAGTGCGTTTTGAAGTGACTATATGCGCACCATCTTCGGTGTTGAATACTGGAATGCCCAATTCTTCCTTGGTCCAAAGCTCCTCGCCTTCAAGATCTTCATCACACAACTTCTCAGCAGCGCCCTTCAAAAGCATGCTGTGGTACGGGGCATTCACAACCAAGAATCGGACACCAAACGCAGGTTTGCGCTGCGAAAACGGCACCTTGCTCTGGTCAAGCCCAGAAGATGCACGTACCTTCCTCAGGTTCGTGACAAGCCCACACAGGGAACGTGGAGGACCAGTCACAACAAAGTTTCTGGGACCATTGAACAGGGATACGGCGATCTGCGCATTGGTAGGTAGATGATTGTTTGTAGCATCGACATGAGGCTGCAGTGCAGCGAGGGACAGGTTCGTGATCGAAAGCATAGGCGTGGGGTCGCCCTCGCCTCCATTGATGCAGTCTTGTACGATGCTTGGCTCTAGGGCGAGCACAGGGAAAGCTTCCTGCCCGCGCATACCGCAGAAGAAGAGCCACCGTAGGGCCTTCTTGGCATTGATATTGAATGATTCGATAGATGTAGACGCAGAAATGGCGATGGCAGAAACAACGCCCTGCGAATGGCCGGTTGCACCAGCGAAAAGATTGCGGAGCTCGCCCGGAGTGAATCCGGAGACGTGGCAGATGACAAGGTACTGCACTAGCTGGGTGAGACCAATCAAAGGAAGTGAGACTGGGATGGAGGCAAGATATTCAACAGGGGGACGAGGAGATGCGCCTGCGAGCCATGCCACGACGTCCATGCCATAATTGTAAAAGCTGCAACCTTGACGGGATGCGACGAGGGGAAGGAGAATGTCGTTGGTGATAGACGTAATTATGGGAGAAACGTAAGGCTTGTAAATGTCGTACAGCGACTGAAGCTCGTCAAAGTAGACCTCGTTGGTCCCTTGACCACCAAAAAGCGCATATATTGATGCTTCGGTGTCATCAGCAGCTGTGAAGAGGGCGGAAGCAGGCGGACCGCAAATATCTGCAACATTATGGTTCTCTAGGGTAGCACGAGCAGCAAAGTAAGCTGCAAGGATACCAGTGCGGACCTCGGTATCAAACGGGTTTGCAAAAGAGAAGAGGTCGGTATCGGTAAGATATGAGGAGACGAAATGCGTGAACACCCTAATGAGTAGAGAGATGCGTGCCTTTGTGCAGTCTGATGCATCGGAAGTCCTCTGTGCGATGAAAGTGAGGAAACGTGCAAAGATATCTACGTAGGCCTGTAATGGGCGTTCCGGGTCAGCGACGGTGTCTGCTACATCGACGCGTTGCTGTAACAAGATGAAGTCATCTCTAAGGACTTCAGCAGTGATCCACTCGTCTATTTGGGCAGAGACGGGAATGGAGACCTGAAAAAGCTACCTTAAACAAGGAATAGATAAGACAAAAAAAATGACGCGTACTCTAACATTTGCGATGGATATTACTAGTGGGCGGGTAACAAATTGGTTTTCATGAACGGCGTCGCCGTTCTGGACAGACATTTTGAAGGGAGATGAACGTCAGGACCGACGTGCGGGAGGGGAGTAGAAGAAGGAGAACGTGGGGTTCAGAGCAAGTTCAGAGGTTACTTTATATGCCCTAGTACTCCCCAGTGTATTTGGATTTTATCCAATTTTTTTTGGTTTCAGGCGTCAACTCCCCCAAAAACTATACGCAAGTCACGTGATTACGTAATACTTTAGTTAACCAACCAATAAGATCGCGTCAAACCAACATTTATTAATTTTACAAATTCTATCTGCAACGTGTTCATCGAAATCTATCCGTGATAATGAATCTTTGTCTGGCGATGTTCTCATATCCTCATCTTATTACATCAAGCTTCAAACTCGTGCGATGTTGGCGGTGACTGACAGTGGCAGAACATCGCTTGGGAGTTTCCGTGTGCATTTAAGACACGTACTCGAGCCCCTGTCTCTCGTCAATACTCCCGCACCCATACGACACAAAATGAGGCATGCATCGAGGCAAATGCAAAACACACACGTTTGTTTAATTGTATCAACATGTGTTGTTTTATTTCAATGGCGTCTCTTTCCATCAACGCACATCGATCGATTAGCTCAGATAGGTCGTTTCAAACTTTCCTTCAAGCAGCCCATATCGCTGGTTTGTCTCTACCTAGGTTGTTTAAATCTGAAAAGCTGTCAGTATAACAAACTAGATCAAGATGATACTTGTATAAAGTATTTCTCATTCCACCGTCTTCCCTGTTCCAGTGATTATCAAATTTAAAATTCACCGCCCATACCCCACGATCACAGACGACGGTCAGTTATTTCATTTCAAAATTCTTCTCGTTCACCCAATACTCAGCGCTTTGATCAGTCAGTCTTCCTCACCAATACCCCACAATCGCCCTAGGCAGCTACCCGTGTCAATAATCTAATTTAAAGGGGCCGTTCTCGTTCCCCAGTGAACAACCCGTTGAGATCTAAATGCATTGTAATGTTTTATGTGGATGTTTTATTCCCGCAGCGTCGCCATATTTGTATTGGTTGAGTTTCATCTGTAGGTGTCACTTGCCTGTCAAGTACTCTTCCGATCTTCATATCTCCTTGCGTGATCATCTGTATACAAGAGCCTCACACACCAAGAACAAAGGCAAGTTCCACGTCGCGATCTACCAGTTCACGGCAAAAAATGGACATTCAGAGGATTGAACTCTGGACCTTATACATGCTATATGCAAAGCATACGCGCTACCACTGCGCTAAATGCCCATGAATAAGCGCCGAGAACCATGCGGTCATGGCCAATCAACGTTGACGTTAATATTGCCTTATCAATTTGATCCGCAGTGCAGCTGGTTCACGAGACTTTGCCAGTTTAACAATCGAACATTTCTTATCTAACGCCACTACATCGTATACATAGAAGTCACCGTATTATAATTAGGCAACTACTACTCAATTGGACTAGTCCTTTCAACCACACGTAAGTAAGCTTGGTGGAGGCTGGCATGGAAATTCATATCGGCCCACACCGACCATGGCATGAGCTAAGTACTCAGCCGCTATTACGGGTATCAAATACATCATCAAAAGCTATATGACAAAATCGCAGATAAAGATGCAACATAACATAGTCCTTTCGAAGTTAATGTTCAATAAAGATCATCCCCATGCAGAAAAAAACACGGGATGGTTAGGCATGAACAAAATGTCATGGGATCTATATTGACTATGGTGTCCGCATAAAGTATGGTATCCGAGCGAGAATAGACCGGCTAGCATTGGGGGATTGTAATGTTTTTCAGATTTTTGCTATCAATAGACATTAGCACCACACAAAGATAACGTAGAATGAGCAAATTTACTTGGAGTCGAACAATCCCCAGTATCCCTAGCAAGTAAGAATGAGATCACCATGACGAAACTAAAAATATCTGAACGTTACCTCTACGCCACCGTATGTCGTGTTCTGCAAGGCAAAGTCAGACCCGCCTCCTGGACATTGTGATTACAAGCTTACCTTCCAAGGCTCGTCGCTGAACTATCGTTGCACATTGAAGTGAGTACAATTTAAACGTTTGAGAACTAAATTTTACGCACCTCGAAGAAGAAGTATTCGGTTCCATTCTTGGTAGCTATTGACGTAACGTTGAACTGTCATTCGAGTTACCTCATGTGAAAAGTACATACCGTTGCATGCGAAATCATTTATAAATATCTACCAGTATGAAAATTAGAAATCGTTGTGACAAAACGAAAATGAATCGCACCTGCAAATTTTCCACAGAAGCAAGCGAAGGTCCATCGTTCGGGTTGGCGTTGAAAGAAGAAGTGCCCTATAGTACAGGTCAAATGAGTCGGGGATGAAGGACAAAGAGAACAGACAGTTGGCCAGCCAGTCTCGGCAATGAACATCTTTGGTTTGTTTGGAAGGGATTGAGCAAGAGCGACGTCCGTGCTGTTGAAGAAATCCCATGTCCAGCCGGCAGCGTTATCAATCGATTGATTGGCAAACCATGGGTGGACGTTCGCCATCTGTATAACATAAGTAGGCGCTAAATGTACATGGGGAGGGATACCAACCCCATAATCGACGGCAGATAAAACTTCGTTATTGAAATAACTTCCAGCATCTGCATTACCGACTGAGATGTTACTCAGACCCATCGAGGACAGCATTGAACGAGTATCGTTGATCCAAGGCACCAGCATCGCCGCGGCTATGGCAAAACGATTGAAAATTCATTTGAGCAGGAAAGAGAACCATAAACTTGCCTTCCTGTCCTGCGGGGCCGTTGGGGTTAGTTTCCCCTGCCGCTGTGATATAACTGAGAGTCGGTTAGCCAACAGTTTGAACTTCATAAACTAATGCTAACTCAAGGATGAATTCATTGCCGACTGTAATACCAACCACGTGGCCTGCGCCATATTGCTGAAGAGCGGTCTGAATTTCGCCTTTCTGACGTTCGTATGCAGTCCCGTTATCGGCCGCAGGGTAGTTACCGAGGTAGACAGACATGTTAACTTGGGTAGCTTGAATGGCAGCAAGCTGCAAACGAGTGTGGATAGGCACATCAAAGATAGTTCGCATGATAACTTACGACGAGGGAGGACTGATTGCAGTCTGCACCATAAAGACGGATATTCTGGCAATCAGAGAATGAGTGCATGACATATAAGACACTGTCGAAATACCCACTGTAGTGACTTGAGATAACAGCTATAGATCGTGTAAGAGAGCTAGCGCGGTCAGAAATATTACTCGAAAGACCTACCTGGATATCCTCGATGACCTCCGCTGCGATACATTAGACACACTCCAACCAAGATAATGCGATTTTACACACATAGACTGTTACCACATTGAGGGAGTTGCGAGCCCAGTGGCGTATACGCGATGCCCCAGAACGAATTAATCAAAGCAGAGTTTTTCGGGAAGTTACTAGGATCGTTGGGGTTCGTCCCAGCTGGAACGCTGGCGCTGGAACTCGAGCTGTTGCTTGAACTCTTTTTCGAGAGCGTGACGCCAAGTGCGACACCGGCAGCGATCAGTATCGCAAGAGTGATTACCGAGCCAATAACCTTTCCAGCATGATGTTAAGTGGTCAAGCACTAGGCCACGCTTGAGAGTGAAACTTACGATTATTCTTGACCGTTTGCTCGCCTTCTGTGACTGCTCTAGCCAGTCACTGCGAGACTCGATGTTCTGGTAGTTTGTTTGTGGGACAGGCATGTAGGGCGCGGTTGGGGTGGGTTGGGGTGGACGATGTGTTGGATTCCCGAGCGTTGGCTCCGATGAGAGATCGTGCGACGAATCGAAGGGTGAATGAGCGTGTGTGGCCTGCGCAGCAGAAGTTCAGTTCAAATGAAGGTGTGTAACTTGAAGTAGTAGAGAGAAGAGACTGAGAACTTGTGGCGCAACAAAAATAATTGAACCAGTAGAACGGGTTTCAGACTGGACGCTTCAAAATGCACTATGTATATATATATATCCACTCCAACAATACTATATGAATGGTAACGAGTTCTTACCACGCCTGACGATGGGTCGTTGTAGTTTTGCAGGTTTGGACTGTCCCTGTAGGGTGCTACCTGTTGCATCGAGCTCGAATATCCACTTTGTTGTGGCATTTTTGCAAGTCAAGAAGAGAGGGAGGTTGAAAGTATTAAACCTCTCTCCCATGAGTTGACTTCTTTCATTTCCCGTGCCTCGTGAGGACCGCGGAAAACGCGCACCGTTAAAAGACCATAATGACATCAAGTATTGCCCAGGCTTGGCAACGAGGGTACTTCTGGTGTAAATCTTAGGTACTAGACAAAATTAGATGCTGCGGAATTGACGTGACCTAGCCGAGCCTGGCCCTGGTGCCCGTGGCATGAAAACAAGTGTCCTCTTTGTTATCTCCCAAAGTAAGTACCACAACAACCCTAAAGTGTACATAGAAACCTCATAATGCAATTGTCCAGACTGGTAATAAGGGGAAAATAAATGGTGATCGGGAACTCGGCACAATATTACCGTGCCCGCCTCGAGGTATATCAATAACTTCCAGATGGGCGACTCCACTTCCACCAACTTCACCCATCCTACCCGCCCGCATGTCCCCCAGGTGCAGCTGGGTGTCGTGGCTGAGCTGATGTTCGCTTCTGTTTTCTTAGCACCCTAGCGCGGTGTTTCTCCTCGTCCGTCCCTCCCCGATTGGTAGGCAGCGTCCGACTTCGGCTCACCCCTACTGCTGCGGGACCTGCAGTTTGACTCACTGCGCGTGATCTTGGCGTCTCTATGACAGGCGACAATTGTCCACTATCAACATCTTCTGTTCTGTTGGGCGAATCTGAAGGAAAAAAGATGTGGCACAATCACAAAGGGGTGCCCTCCGACTTCAGCGACGGTCCAATTGATGCGCGGCTCCCAGGAATGACCCACCAGTGTGTTCTAGCGTTGTGCGACGCCGGTAAATGCGCCGTCTGTCACGGCCGACAAGCTTCCAGCCTCCAGCAATCGACGTGTGCTCGTCTTCTGAACTAGGTACAACAACAAGATCTGAGTCTTCCTCACTCGGTAATTGTGTGTGCGCGTGTTGGGGTCGTGGTGGGGGCTTCCATGAGGAGCTTTGCTCTGATCGTGGTGGGGTGGTATGTCGAGTAAAAACCAATCCTGCTGCGCAATGAGGAATTCGAGAACACGTTGGCTCAGTGCGTGCTCCCCAGGGGACATTTCATGGTTAGGATGTGATATAAGGCCGGGCCGAAATATCACCGCGAGATCTGCGCGGGAGCAGGATGAGGATAAAGATAAAGTCAATCACAGAAGGGCTTGGCGTACTTGTGGCTGTCATAAGATTTTTATCTGATTTTCGTGCAAATACTGATAATAGATCCAATACGTAGAGAAGAAGGTATTGGTTCGCACGGGGCATACGTTGAATTAGACGCTTGTACGTTGCAATCACTTCATCATGGTTGAATGGTTTCTTTCCTGCACAGGCTCGAGTTCAGCTTGTGCTTCAAGCTTTCAGAACTCCTTACCCAAAACTTCCCGGAACTAATTGAGAACAAGTCAGCACCCATCAACAAAGAAAGTAGCATACACTCACCTCATGATACATATCGTGTGGTATTACAGGTTCCTGAATGGAGCATGAGTACGTACAGCATGGAGCGTGGAGCATGGAGCGCCACTGACAGGCATCTGAGTTAAATATCTACGAAAGACGCTTGCGACGTCATGGGTTGTAAAATGTTCATTTTTCCAGTCCAGTGATTTTCCGTACTGATAACGAAAATAGTACATTAATTGGATCACATAGTGCTATGTAGGAAGAATCTGTACGCACCCGTGGCGGTGTCTCGAAAGCGGCTTGTAGATCTCGCATGCGCTTGTTAGAACCGTTGACACGGAACGTCCCCTCTACCTCTGTAGCTAATAGATGCAGAACGTTTAGACCAATATTCACATCATACACACCAATACCTACCATTTTCTTTGAGATACAGGCCACTAGAAGAGCCAAAGTACACAGCTAGTCAAGATGGAGTGAGGCAGGTCGACTCACCATTTCGCTACAACGACAGGTATGTACCCCCAAACATACAGCTCGCCATTTGCGTTGGCAGTCGAAATTTGTACGCTTGCATATCTCAGACTCTCTTTGAGTGGTTTTTGAAACACCGGATGTTCCTCTTGATCTACAGCTGGACAGTAGATTGTAAATTAGTTGACGTCAAGAACTGGAGCTGGATACAGACTTCTACTCGAGTCTGAATCCTTTTTGCGGTTCTGAGCATGAGTGAATTGAGTCCACCACTTGAGGAGGCCTGCTTTGGTTGGCGGGGGGCTGTCTGAAGGCATGTTTGAAGTTTGAGGGGGGCTGTTATGCCTAGACTCAGGGATGGGGAAGGAATTACTCCTGTATGATTGTTGTGTTTTTGAGAGGAAACCGAGTGGGAATATGCGTCGAAGAGTGGCCAGCAGGGGCCACAATGAGTTGTTGAGCGGAGTGCCTGCAGAGTACTCGAAGCTCGAAGGGTGGAATATTATGGTCGTGACCCGCAAGTGCTTCTTCGGAGCACAGCCACACACAGCATTAAAATGCAAGCACGGCCTACGGGCCTTGGTAGCCTATAGTTTTCTCGGGACCATCTCAGAAAAAAAACACGCTATCCGAATCATGTGGACTTTATAATGTACGCCAGACTATAATATAGATGGTGCAACAATTTTTAAACTGCAATGCTTTCTCGAATTCTCGGATCCAGAGCAAGTCTAGATAAGAATTCCCTGGTCTAGCTGAGTCTGGCTTCCCGGGGAACCCCTAGGTCATATGTCATCTTCCATTATCTGGTGGCAGTTGCAGCTAACTATGGGACTCCACAGAGTGCATGGTCCTGCCATAACCAACATTGCTCACGGAGTACTGAGCGCTTGAACCCTGAGCCTAGCTACTAGTAGTCTAGTAGTTGGATACTTGAACTGAGAGTCACAGTAATGTCCCCCCGGTCGACTCGGAAATTTAATATGTCAGGCACAAATTTATCTCGTTGATTCCGCAGCTATATGCCAGTACCATCCACGGTTGGTTAACGTTCTGTTGCCAGCGCTCGTTCGACATGAATGAGCTTTTAATCTTGAGATTGTTCCCTCGGTCAACTACTCGGTTGCGTATTATAATAGCTCGGAAGGATCAAAAGCGGGCCGAGTGAGCTGGCTCACACTGTTCAAGTATTCACTCTAGCTTCCTCGACACTTGCAAGTCATGATCCATACAGACCTGGTTGCGAAGCTCCTCTTCGTTCTGGAGGTCATTCAGGCCACCCCAACTAGGCTCTCTGTTGGTGCAGCAGCAAGCGTAGTGGCGTTAACCACTCTTTTGAGGTACCTCACCGCGAAACAACCAAAGCTCATAACCGACTACGCGAAAGTAGCGAGGAAAGTCAATGACAAGGGACTCGAGTTCGATGAGTGGGACTTTATCATTGTTGGAGGAGGTATGACAAATTCAGTATTCCAAACTAATGGCTACATTTCTTATGCATTAAACGCTCGTAGGCACAGCAGGATGTGTTCTGGCGTCACGTCTCTCTGAAAATCCAAACTTGCGAGTTCTACTCATCGAGGCTGGTGGAAGGTCCGTATCTTCAAGGATATTGTCTCCTTCTAAAATGAATGTTCAAGTTCTTCATAGCTCTAAAAATGTTACGCCAAGCAAGATACCTGCTGCATTCACGAGACTAATGCGCGGTCAATGGGATTATAATCTTTATACCGAGCCCCAGCAACATGCATGCAACAAGAAAAAATTTTGGCCTCGCGGTATATGGCATTCCTCAACTTCTTAGTTGTCTTGCTGATCCTCGTATGTTTAGGTAAACTTCTCGGAGGATGTGAGTAATCGTTCTCCCGGTGAAGAAATGTTTTGATGTTCTTCAGGCTCTTCCATAAATGCCATGATGTGAGTCATAATGAATCTTCCCGTGGGTTGACTTACCCCTTCTATCCTAGTGCACAATACGGTGCACCATCCGATTTCGACGAATGGGCGGAAATTGCTGGCGACCAATCCTGGTCGTGGAACAACTTCAGCAAGCACGTACTTTGTTTCTTGTTTATCATCGTTCCCGACAACTCCGTTGCTTAGGTATATTCGTAAATTCGAGAAGTACACCCCAGACCCGCGCTTCCCACGCGTTGATCCACTCCTCCACGGTACCGACGGTCCTGTTAAGATTGGGTACAGCGCCCATATATGGCCAGGCTGCAAAGCTTTTATCGAGGCCAGCATTAACGTCGGCATCCCCTTCTCGCCCGATTTCTGCACAACTAAGGGGACGAAGGGGACAAATAAGGCGAGTCCCTCTTCACAGATTCTACCCATTCGAAGTTTCAAAGCTCACTAACACCGGTCATTCACATGGCACAGATCAGTGAGTTTATTAGTGACCGTCAGGATCAATAGGTACTGAACAACTGTTACGTAGTGACCTACATCGACAGCAAGAGCACTCGTGTAACTACCGAGTCTGCATATCTCACTGATGACGTTCTTGCTCGTCCGAATTTGAAAGTCGTCACCCACGCACGCGTCTCCAAGGTTCTCTTTGACACTTCCACTGGCACCCCACGTGCCATTGGGGTCGAGTTTGCCAGCAGATCTGATATTGATAATGTCGGACCCAAGTTCCGTGCACGGGCGACCAAGGAAGTCATCATCTCGTGCGTGACAGTTTGATATACCCTAAACAATTATTTACCTTTCCTCAGCGGTGGCGCCGTACACTCACCCCAGATCTTGATGCTTTCTGGCATTGGTCCAGCTACGCAACTCTTACGTCACAACATCCCGGTTGTACTCGATGCCCCCAACGTCGGGGCTAACCTCATAGATCACCCATCAGTCAATCTCCGGTTCAGGGAAAGAACGGGGTCCACGTTCCACCATTTTAAACCCCATAGTTTGAACACTACGCGCTTGCTTGTGCGCGACATGCTGCGATATAAACTGTGGGGCACCGGCCCGCTTGCTTCTAACGTTCGTTAAGTCTTCCTTGCGCTCATATCGCCAGTACTGAATAGTATCATAGGTTGGCGAGTCTGTAGCATTCTTCCGATCAGATGATCAGGTGCTCTTCCCGCCCGCCGAGTACAAGAATGACCTTGAAGACGCCAATTCGGGCCCGGACGCACCCGACCTCGAGATTATCATGTGTCCCGGAGCAGTACACTCGCACAACGTGTCACTCGACCCAAAGCTCCAGGCATATCAGATGATCATTGTCTTATTACGGTAAGCTATCAATGTTTCTACTTTGGACTCGGCCGAGACATTCTGTGCTATCAGTCCGACAAGTAAAGGATCGCTCCTTCTCAAGTCTGCTGACCCTTGGGATGACCCGCTCATTGATCCCAGGTAGGGTAACCCCTTTACCTCAAATTCACCCTTTACTTATTGCTGTCACGGGCCAGCTATCTTGAAACGAAACACGATGTCGACGTGCTCGTTCGAGGTATCCGCGCTGCTCTTAAAATCGCACATACAGCGCCCATGACTTCTGTCACTGACATGGATGCCTCGTATCACCCCGAACTTGACCACCACTTACCCGGTCTCAGCGACGCAGACCTGGCGGATATTGTTAGAGACCGCGTGGAGACAGTGTATCACCCGATAGGGACGTGTTCGATGGGAGCTGGCGGCGTCGTGGATTCGGAATTGCGTGTTAAGGGCACCCAGGGGCTACGGGTGTGCGATGCAAGTGTTTTCCCTAAATTGGTGTCAGGACACCCGGTATGTGGAAGTTCTGAAAGGTGGCTGTGAAAGCTGACAGAGATCTAGACTGGTGCGGTTATTGCGACAGCCGAGAAGTTGGCGGATATTATCAAGGCCCGATTTGCATAAACCGTAGGCTCCTCGGTGGCGTGTTCATTTTAGAGCGGTTTTGTAGTACGCTGTTGATTCTGAGGTTCTTGCTATGTATTGTATTTACTATGTGCTTGACTGTCATGCACCCATCTTGCAATTAAATGGATTGTTGTGCACTGTTTTGAATAATAGTGAATGGCCAAACCTCACCAACCTCTTGGCCTTCTTCTCCTGTACTTTTTGCAACAGCTCCGAGTACCTTGTATTGCTCGCCCATCCCAAGAGGATCAATGAGCCTTCTTGTGCCATCTTCGATCGCTTTTTTCCTCTCTAGAGACAAAGCCGAACGCACAAGAGCGGCAGCCCTAATTTCTATGCCCATGCACGTGAGGAAGTTGCGTTGGGAGATGGGGCCATGTGTCGAGACTGTACATCTTGAATAACTAATTATGCAGCAAAGTACCATCATGAGACGTACCAAGGTCAGCCATAGACTCTTTCAACAGCGCAAAGTCGACATTACTCGTGACATCGCATTCCCCGGGACTGCAGAAGATATCGACAATTTTATGCTGTTTGAAGGCCTATGAATGGTTATAGGTCAGAATTCAGTGCATGCGTCTGGAATTCATACCCGCAATGAATCATCAAAGGCGTTGTCTGCACCATAGTCAATGACAAGCGCGCATCCTCCGCTCTTGGTATTGATAAGTTTCCCAATACCCCGTGCTTGATTCATGGACGCTCTGGATACCTCTATACGTGTGCCTACAGGGAGCGAAAAGAACCGAGGAGATGCAAGTCCAAGGAGGGTCGATGATGCTGTTGGAGTTGGCGAAAGAACACGCGTCCAGCGCGAACTGTGATGCAATTGCGGGGGAGAATCTGAATTTTGGTCTGACTCTGGAGAGGGCATGGCGTATTTGATGCTTGGATCACTCGAGGGGGCGATTAGCACCTCATGCCAGCCTTGTTGGGTTCTCTATAATTCCTGCTAGTAAATCAAATGTTCGTTTCTCTAAGTGGAACTCACCTCAATGACGTTCACGGGAAGGGCATCGAAAAATTCATGAGCGACCAGCATAGTGAAAACATCTTCCTCGTGCTCAATCTCTTCGATTGCATCATGCCACATTATCTTGAAATTTCCCTCCTGAGAAGCCTTGCCAAGCTTGCTTTCCTGCAAAGCACGCATAGTCGCACTGCTCTCAACAAGGTGAACACTCTTTAATTTTCCGCGTGCTGCAGGAAGCTGTTTCAAAACCTGTAAGAAACACGGTGAGAAGCGACCAATGACACGTTCAGCATCACCCACCCGAAGCATGTCGTCCATCAGCGTTCCCCTACCAGGTCCAAGTTCCACTATTCTGAAGGGTACCTTAACATCCGTATCCATCCACTGTTTTATCATCCATAATGCAACAAGCTATTTGTAACACATTTCGCGTCGTCAAGATGTGACATATATGATAGCATGCATCTCACCTCGCCAAACACCTGGCTAATCTCAGGACTGGTGATAAAGTCACCTTGAGTGCCAAAGACAGCGTGTTCCGGTTTCATGTAGTACCCATGTGTGGGGTGCCCGAGACTAAGTTGCATGAACGTCGAGAATGATATAGGGCCTGTTGCCTTCAGTTTATGAGACCCGTACTTGAGAAGTTACATGGTTGAAGACCTCACCTTGACACTATCCAGCATAATTTTCTCGACGTCTGTCAAAGCACCGAAGGAATCTCCAGACATCATGCGGGTACGCAAGATAGTTCTTGCATTGAGTCCATGACAGCAGTTTGACTGCTTCAGCCACGAAGACAGTCCATTCCTTGTAGCAAATCTGAGCATCTATGGTTTAGCAACTTGAACTGAAATCCGATCCAATTCGCTATAGCGATCTATGGTTCCAAAAGCGGAACCCTGTAGTGCAAAGCTGCAGTCGATTGTGACTCGAGCTAGTTGTTGCGAATCATCTTGAGCCGCATTATGCCTCTGTGATTCGTTCGTAGAGTCATCGGAACTTGAGTAAAAATAGCTTCCATATGCCGCATGCGAAAGCGGAAGCGCGAGCTTGACTCGCCACACTGTAGATTAGCCTTATATGAAAATTGGCAGATCACACACTGGGGTCAACCACTCAAATACTTTGATCACTACCTTCAACCTTATCACTCTTTTCTGTATTCTGTTCTATCTTCCGTCTAACTTCTCAGACCAGCTGTAGATTACTATCCAGACCTTCAACAACCATGGCAACTCGTGCGTGTCTCTATTGATGCGTAATCTTGCACATCCCATAACACATCGCAGGCATCCAATTCGAAAATAGTAGCGAGATCGGCGTCTTCTCAAAACTAACCAACAGCTACTGCCTAGCTGCAATCCAAGGCAGCGCAAATTTCTACTCAGCCTTTGAGGCTGAGCTCGGCGATGTCATTCCCATCGTGCATTCTACCATCGGCGGCATCCGCATCGTTGGGAGATTGACTGCAGGTCTGTGACTTAGTTTTACCCATATTTTCACCAAAGTCTGATGTCCATCGTTTCTAGGAAATAGACACGGTCTCCTCGTCCCTTCAACAACGACTGATCAGGAACTGCAGCATCTGCGCAACTCCCTTCCTGATGCCGTTTCGATCCAGCGAGTCGAAGAACGTCTATCTGCCCTAGGAAACGTCATCGCCTGCAACGATTACGTTGCTCTCGTCCACCCTGACGTCGATCGCGAGACGGAAGAAATAATTGCCGATGTGCTGAAGGTTGAGGTCTTCAGGCAGACCGTCGCAGATAACGTTCTTGTCGGGAGCTATTGTGCACTCTCAAATCAAGGCGGACTTGTTCACCCAAAAACGAGTATTCAGGACCAGGATGAACTGAGCAGTCTTCTACAAATTCCCCTTGTGGTGCGTGTTCATAGGAAGTCCAGCGCAGGCATATTGTAACTGACTTTACTCTAGGCTGGTACTGTCAACCGAGGCTCAGACGTTATCGGTGGAGGTCTCGTCGTGAACGACTGGTGTGCGTTTACTGGACTGGACACTACCGCCACAGAGATCAGTGTTATCGAAGCTGCATTCAGTGGGTCCACCATTCTCGCCTCCTTTTTTCACCTTTTCAACGCATTTCACCACAGAGCTTAAAGGACAAAGTTCTTCAGCTGTCATCGGAGAAATGCGGGATTCTCTTATCGACAACTGGGCATGATTGAAATTCCACCGTTATCGCGCGTCCCGTTACCATTACGTATACCTTCACGTCTACATACTAGTAACTTTCATATACACTCAAAGCGCAACCTCAGTCTGCAGCATGTATTCTGTATCTTCACGCTCGTAAGTTGTTAGTAATGGAAAAATAGATACTGGAGAATATGAATATGTTTGTCGACGTTGAAGTGTAATGCTTTGATGGTAGAATCCGGTTTGTAGTTCGGTTTGTACAGCGTCACGTGACGGTCGCGTGACGAATGTATGCATCGACTAGCGCTTCCGGAGTGGGTTGTACCAGTGCTTGTGTGAACATC
Organism: Suillus spraguei; assembly: GCA_016800925.1. Lineage (NCBI taxonomy): Eukaryota > Fungi > Basidiomycota > Agaricomycetes > Boletales > Suillaceae > Suillus > Suillus spraguei. The sequence continues at coordinate 173,532 of JABCPU010000052.1, read as the reverse complement.
CTCATGTCGTCCGTCCCTCCTCAAAGGCAGCCTGAAGATGGACATACATTCGCTCGGGTGATACAGGTGCGTGCGAGATTATACCTACCATCTCGCGTTTTCTCGGCTCAATTATATCCTGTCTTGACAGTTTATGATCAGTAAAGCTGCCAGCGGGTCAATCAAGGAGCTCGACGGACTATGCAACATCGCACAACATTGGAAACCAGAACAACTTCTGATACTTCTCCCAGTCTTCTATCATCACCTTGATCCAACTCGCATCCCCGATGTGGTCACTTCGAGGGATGTGAGGAGTATCATGCTCGCAAGGTACTCCCTTAAAGGGGTGCTAGTCACGCTGAATCGTGTCAATAGCCCAAGGGAATCAACGCAAGCGCTACAAGCCATCGCTGACAACCTAATATCCAATTGGAATCCCTGTCATCTCTGGGTCAATTTCTTCTATCGTCACTTCTTTGCTTCTAGCAACCCCGCCCGCCTTCCAGGTCTTCTCATAACTAGATCTGAAGCTCTGAAGCTAGTTGTCAACATGTTGATGCGGATGAGCTTAATCGGCGACTCAAAAACACCGCAATCACTTATCAACACGCCGTCTCTTCACCCCATTATCTCGCAGCTGTGGTGCATGGCAGTCACCTCAAAGGATAACGACTTTCTTACCGAAGCTGATAAGGTAATGGGCAGCAAGGAACAAGGGGCATTCCAGGAACACATGTCATATGTGGTGCAGGCATGCCTGGATGTCGACCATCCTTCCTTTACGTCCACCCTTATTCATGTCGCTGGAGGCATTAGAGCTATGGCTTCTATTTCCTTCAAGTACATCAGAAATATCCGTTGTCTGTACAGGAAGAAGGTTGTTTCTGGACAAAGCATCGAAGATACCACTTCATGCGATTCTGTTTTCGGGGTGCCTCGTTGGCAAATAATGCTCATTAATTGCTTTGGGAATTGTGCGAACCTACTATTCGTTACCAGTCAACAGAACTGCGCCTTGCGAGAGGCCTACATCGATCGCAGTCTCGTGGCCATCGTTATCTATACCCTTCGTGATCTATGTCAACTCTCTCAAACCCTGAAACACGATGACTTTGCCAAACACGTCAAGAAGGCGTTTGAGGATGCCTTAGGTTATATTGCATTACTCATGGGAGGTCCTGTGGATGACCTCGTGGCCGTTATATGTCAAGCGCTTCGGGCGCGATTCCTCCCTACAATCCTTCAAGCTCATACCTGTATTCCCGGTGCGGAGACGACGGAATGCCTTAATGCATTGTTGATTACTGCCCTTCGTTCATACCTCACGTTCGACAAGGTCTTACGGATCGCGGGGAGCGAGCTAGAGGCCGACGAGAAATCGCTGGATGCGATTGCTCAGCGCGATACAGACCTGCTACAGGCCTGGAGTCTATTCAAAAAAGATGTTCGACGTTTCTTGGACCTTAGAAGCCAGATACCTGCGGCATCGATATTCTTCGACCGCCAGTGTGCTGCTGTGCATGTGAGCGAACCATGTATTCCGCCCCTCTAGAGGTTGTTACTAATCAGCCCCTCAATCTGCAGAACAGCGATGAATGGCATCCGCAGTGGGACCTATTCCAGTGTGCCAGGTGCACAGTTGCGAGGTATTGTTCTAGACAATGCCAGAATATAGATTGGGACCAGGGCCATCGTATGGCGTGCAAATACCTCAAGGCTGCGATTGGCGCGTCTCCCTACTTGATCTGATATGTTTTGCATACTGAGACATTCACAGGCCCGAACGGCTCACGGTATATCAGGAGGAGCCTCTTCCTTCTGGCGAAGATTGAAGATGCTGAAATCCAATCACATCGAGAGTTTATCTCTCAATTGTCGGTGACCGCCCTGGGAGAACACCCGGAATTTGAAGATCGTCTTGTTCTTGAGATCGATCCTGTTGCAGAGGGACCCACGGACAAATTCAAATTGAAGCCGGTGTCCAACTATCTTCATATCTTCCCGGAAGCATCAGAACGTCCATGGAAGGTGGCTAGCAAGTGGTGCCGATCTACGAGACTGCATAGCCTTTGCTTGCCGCCTGTAATACGTATTCACGAAGGATACGAGATGACGGATCAGCCGAAATTGCTCTTTAGCCCATCAACAGCGCTCAGGATGGCGTTTAAAGAACACGGATTAGATGCGGTCGTCAACGACGGTGCCTCAAGCGTTTATTATACTGGGAGTTCCCTGTGATCGTGCTTGCTCCACTAGGCTGTAATTGTATGATTTACTTTTCGTAGTCGCTTGCTATCTTGAAATTTCAACTGTACCATTGGATTTTTCATTTCGCCGATATTCATTGTATACACCGTAGTCAGTATGACGTGGAAGGAAATATTTATTCACATGATGATAGCTTACTGCCGATGAACGTCTGGCTTATTCTAATAGATATGAAGCACCAGAGATGTAATAGGAGATAAGCTGAATAACCACGAGCTGATCACACTGGGACAAGCCTGTGACATGACGAACAAACCGGTGAAAGGCCGAGGAATAGAAGTCCCGCGGGTTCGTCGAAGCACAATTCATAGATCCTTGGAGATAGACTGAAATAAATGATTTCTGTGGTCACCGGCACACCTCATTTATGAATCTGTAGTGCGTCGTTAAAAATATGTCGGCCCGACGAACATGCAACGCACGTCCAGAGGTATGAGACGACATTTAGTAGGTTTAATGAAGGTGTTGGAATTTGAATGACGGAACCTTACATAAAATTTGATCGGTGACTCGATCGGTTACATGATTTACCAGACTCTGCCAGGAGGTGATCTCGAGATCCCTTAATTAATATTTTATCAAGTCAATGTCTGAATTACAAACATGAAATACATATACTTACATGTGTCGGCCTCAAGAACATTTCCCAGTCAATCGGATCCAAACACATCTGATCATCCACCAACACCCAGCGCTGTTGCCCACGTTCGTCCGCCTACCTCGCTTAGCATCCTTTCTACCTCCGTCTGCTCCAAGTTGAGAATCACCCTGCGTTCCCGGGGAGGCTTACGGACGGCATTCACCCCGTCTTCGATTATCATAGCGCGGGAGGCAACCAGGGAGTCCAGAACAAGTCCCAGTTCCTCCGGCGTGGGCTTCCGCGACGGGTCTCCTTCCGAAGTCAGCGCTTCAACATATACGATATGCTGGTTTTCAATCTTACGTACTATCAATCAGGCATTCCACAATATGAAATTAAAAATAAATTACATACCTCCCCCCATTTGATCTCTTCAATACCTTCCCGCTTTATACATCTTAGCAGGGATGCGAGCATAATCCGCTCGTGCAAGCTGCAGTCCCGGAGGTACGCTGCAGTTGGGCTATTCTGTAGTACTTTAATGACCTCCTTCACATCCTCAGTGCGAGCAGCGCGTCGTCTGGGATGCACCAGTTCCACTGCTCGTCTACATCTGAGTTCAGTGATATTAACGCGATAAGTCAAGCCCGACACATACCGGCAAATATCGAGCACCCTTCGTGCGTCTCCACTGATTGATGAAACCTTCATTGCGGCAAACTTCACGCCGTCAGCGTTGATCACCTCCGGCGGCTCTTCCAGGCCATCCTTGGCTTCTTTGAGACGGGCATGCACAATTTTTTCCAGTTGCTGCGTCGTGTATGGCTGAAAGTTGATTCGAATCATACCTTTGCAGCGCATAAATGAACATGATATAGGCGGGATGCTTGATTTAGCGGTACGTACCAAGTCGACTGCGCACGCGTCCAGTCATCACCCGCTCTGGAAGATCCATGGTGTTTGCGACAGCAATTACAACAAGCTTTGAGCCCGCGATTGTCGGCCAGTTGAAGAAGTTGTACACTACATCTTGTTTTGCCGTCACAAGCTGATCGAGCTCGTCCATAAGAACGACGCTAGGCATGCAACTTAGCAATGACTGACTGGTTGAGGCTGCTACTGCTTACCATGCGTGTCCTGCGGGACCTGCCCGTGCGCCGGCAGAGAAGTGTTTGGTAAGCTGCTTGAGCGCCTCTTTAGCACTGGTTTTGAGGTGACCATCGCTAGCTACATCATGCCCAGAGACCGTCTCCCAAAGTAGGTTGTATGCAGCAGATGGCTCGGGAATCCTGAGTCCGTTGATTTCAACGTAAGTAAAAGGATTCGTTTCCTACCAAATAAAGATAATCGAGTGAGACGAACTGATTGAGAAAGAACTGACATTATTCTCAGCCATTCGTTTGAGCTCACGAACAATAGCATGAACCGTTGCAGTCTTGCCTGTTCCTGGTACTCCAGAAATGTCTAAGAATAGATATTAAGGAAGTGAAAAAGAATGGACGAGACTCTACGCACAAACACAACCTCCACTTCCTTCCTCCAGGAGTTCTTCTACAGTTCTCAAAACGCGGCTGTATTCCTCCTCACGGCACGGGAGAACATCAGGACGGGCTGCAACATGAAGGACGTGCATTGCACGAAGCCACGGATCCGGAGGGAGGTTTTGTAGTTGATTGTAGTGCTCCTGTGTGAGGTTCGGAGGCGGAACACGGACGGTTGGTGCTTTTCGATTTCGCTTTCGTAGTGCCGCTTTGGAGTGTGGAGTGGGTGCTGCGAGTTTTGGAGCACGTTTCTTGCTAGGCGTCGACTTGGGTGTGGATACGGCGAGTTTGCGCTTGCGAGACGGTGTCTTTGGGATGTCATCGATAGGTCCACTAAGAGTTGTCTCATTGTCAGAGGCGTCGTCAACTACAGAGGGGACAAGGTGGTCATCGGACTCGGATGGAGGTTCGTCGTTCTCGTAGTCACGATCACGAACGGAATCATCGCCGCTTTCTTCTGCGATGTCTTGAAGCTTTGTTCGTTTCCTCGTACGCCGCCTTGACGGTGTGGTCTCTACAGCCACGTGCCAGCAAGTCCCATTGGCGAGGTCTTCGTTAGAGCTAGCAAGAGCTTGTTGTTTGTGAGCTTCCCAGTTGAAATCATAGTAAATGTTACTGCGAGACTCGATTGCAAGGCGACAGCAAAATACTTTTTTCTCTTCTGCAGCAGCACTGATCCAGTTACTTCGTTTGTGTGTTGCGGGTGCGGCCTGTGGAACTTCGGAGATGGTGCAATGCGATAGTATACATGAAGGCGGAAGAATAGCTTGTGAAACGAGAGTAAAATACACTTCGTTCTGGTGGTAGGGATGAGCGGATGACAATTAGCATATGTGTCACTGACTTCAAAATGTTCCCTCTTTGCCCTTACACGAGGCAGTTCCGACGGATGTTGAAACCAGTGAACTCTGATCATCATATGCGAATTGTCGTCCTCCCGGCCTTCCTTGCTCTGAAATTCCCACATTGAAGCGATGACACCAACACTGGGGTGTTTCGTAGACTGAGTTTTGACGAGCACGGTGTCCCCAACTCCGAATGTTTCAGTCTCGACAGCTGGCCTACGTGTAATCAACCCTTTCCGGGAAGTTGGCGCCATATTCTTTGTCCGCTTAAATGACTTGCGAAAAACAGTCTGCATCGCTGGCGCTGGTTGCCATCCCTCATCCTCTTGAAGAACCTGGTAGTCTTCATATACAATAGAACGGGTGTAACATGGAGCATCTGTCCATATTACAGTTTTGTCTACAAAGGCGTTGGTCTTTACCGGAGTGACAAGCGGTTGAAAGCGTTTTGAACGTCGAGAAGGCGTCACTGGTGATTCCATTGTTGGAGAGGAGTAGTGTCACGGACGCGTGACAAACGCGTCAGTCACTGACTGGACCGTGTGGTAGATCACGTAATCAATTAACGTGCGTTCGCAGTTCGGCATTTCAAAGTACAAATACAGTAATCTGGCTCTATTCTGCTTGTTGCGGCACATTGACTACGTCTTACTTCTATTGAGACCGAAAATTTTGTGATCTGGCATGTCCATGCTTGTGGCACGGTGGGCAATGGACACCAGAAGTACTGATCTGATAATGCTCAAAAAATTAGCCAGAGCTTTTCCGGTCATGTGATACGTTCAAATTTTGTAAGACCCCAAGAATGTATTTTTACGTGAACTACCGGATCATACGTCGACCCTTTGAAGATGAGCAGTTGCTGGCAGCCATTGGTCTTATGAGAGCCATATAACAACATCGCCGTCCATATTCTTTCTGTTGAATCATTACTTCATACCTCCAGCCTCCCCCTCACAAAATGTCCAGTCAGCAATCAGCCAATATACTACCCCCTGATCACTTCCTCCTCCAACCTCGGCTCGGCGTACAAGAGGGGCACATCGATACATCTACTCTCGCTGCACACGATTTTGATGTTGATACTCGCACGGGTTTTATGCCCCCAGATCCTCCCCTAAGTAGACTCCCAGCGCAATGGGAACTCTGGGAGACAGTACTAGATGCCGCAATGCAGGCAAAGCTACAGCTCTCTGTCAAAGAGGATCTGACAGTCGAGGAGAAAAACTCATCCGAATCATGGCGAGAAACCGTCCGACAGGTCAGTACGGACCTCCGTATTTTTTATTATGCATTCACTTCTCACACACACACACACACACACCATCAGCTTCCCGTCCTCCCCATGTCCGAGCTCACACACTCCGAGCTGCTACTTCGGCGCGCACACCATGTTCTCACCTTTATTATGCATTTCTACATTTACACGCTCCCCTTAACTTCCTCCGTGTTCATCCCAGAACCAATTTCCGTCCCCCTCGTTGCCATATCCAGTCACTTGCAAATACCCCCAATTGTCACGTACTCTGACAACGTCCTCTATAATTGGGACACCGTTCACCCCAGGGCCCAAAACGAGCTTGGATTCGAGCCCCCCGCTCTGGATAACCTTCGCAGCCGAGACTTGTTCTCCGGTACCGTAGATGAGCAAGAATTCTATCTTGCTTCGGCCCGCATAGAGCTTCGCGGCGTCGAGGCTCTCGAGCTTATGCGTGCCACAATGGACGAGTTGTTCGTCGGCGACGAGATAGCTACCAGGCGCATCACCGCATACCTCCACAAGCTTGCTTCGGTCGTGAACGATCTTGAAACGATCTTGCTCGATGTGCGAAAGGGCTGCGACCCTGACATATTTTATCACTCCATCCGCCCATGGTTCCGTGGGGCAGATTCTGATCCTGCCCACAGGAAATGGGTGTTTGAAGGTATTAAGAGGCAGCCTATCCACCTCTCAGGGCCAAGCGCAGGGCAGAGCGCCCTGATCCACGCTCTAGACGTATTTCTCGGTCTGGACAATTGCAGCGTGGTCGAAAATGGTGTTACGCCGGACCAACGGACACTGTTGAGAAGGATGCAGATCTATATGCCCCGTCATCACCGCAATTTCTTGCGACACCTCAGCTTGAACCCACGTCCTGTGCGGATGGTCGTGACGCAGATGAAGCCTGATGCAGAGCTTTTAAACGCGTACAATTCTGCAGTGCAGTCAGTGAAGAAGTTTAGGGATGCGCATATCAAGATCGTGACAATCTACATTATTGGACCTGCCGCTCGTGAAAGGATGAAGCTTGAACACGCAAATCCAGAAGCTCAGGAGGTCGGGAAGCAAGTACTAAAGGGTACCGGCGGGACGGACCTAGTGTGCTTCCTCAAAGGCATGAGGGACAAAACCGCGGAGGCGATCATAGAGCCTACACTACCGTAGACTGCGTTACATCTGGGATCCTACGAGCATCGGCACTCATGCATTTGTTCAACGTATTGGTCATCATTCTGACTCACCAAACTTTTCTTATGTAGTATGTAGACATACGCACTTCAGTTATTTTATATAGATTCGATTAGACAAACAACATAATGGTACAGTTTGTTGTTTCTTCTAGATTATACGCCGTTCAATGAGTTTAGTTCAGGTGCGTCTTCCATTAATGCTCATCGCTGAAGTCGAGCATTGCGGGGCATTAGCCGGCTTACAGTAACAAAATGAAATCCATGCATTCTCACCAGGCCCTACGTCATAGCATCAGCAGTTGGATGTACCGCATTTGGAAGTGGCTTTTCGGTGCAAAGAGCATACCAATTAGCCGGTCATAACAAGGATCTCTGCATCATAGGGAAACGGCGGACGATGACAACATCTTAAACCTGTGCTCGGCGCAAGTTCGACTGGAACGGAGGCGTGACGTAGGCACTTACTCGACTTGTCCGTGGAGTCGAAGCCAGACTGATCACAAGCTTATATGCCCTTCTAAAGCCGCTGACGGCGACGCCATCTTGCCGTTAAAGGGATCTTGCCTGGAACATCGAATGATGACTTGAACATTTCCAAGTCAGGAAATTGTAACATATTGAATGTGATGGTTGTCGACTCGGGCAACTCGGTCGGTCCCGCTCCTCATAAGCATAGCCACTCGACTCATAAGCCAGTCACCATTGTAGGTATCGTGGGACGGATAGCTGAAGGGGCAGCACCTGGATATAGAATGGTGATACAAAGGAATAGCTCTGGTAAGCTGCTTGCACTGCATCGAAGACTGACAACCTTTTGATAGGGTAGATTCTGATCCAGATCACAGAACCCATTCAAAGGCCACAAAAGGTGCCATGCCGACGTCGATTGATGTCATTCTTAAGTGCCCTCGAGTAGATTAATGATTTTGCCAGTGATGATACGAGACGCTCGTGGACAGAGTGTATCACGATCGTTCGAACGGTCAAAGCTGCCGGATTTCCTCGCAAGAACCTTGAACAGGGTTTCATTTCCGAATGGCTTGCTTACTAGATGCCTATGAAGATGGCGCCCAGGAAAGCACAGGATAAAGGAATAAGGTTCAAAGAGTAGCCGAAGGCTAATTGGGATATGGTTCACGGAGCGCTGTGAAATCCTTGCGAGTTTTTGGCAAGAGCTAACCAGCTGAAACATTGAACAGGATCCATCCGTGCCTCGTGGCCGAGATTGCGGGTAAAGGCTCTCCTTTGAAGTTGCTAGATTAGTTGGGCGCAAGTGTTCGATATGATATTTTAGTTGGATGGTCGATCGGATCTGCTGTCAAAGTTGTGAGAAGACGTTCCATGCACCCCACCGACAAGCAACAATTAGCATTAACGGCATATACAAGTTAACAAATAAATACAAACATTTATCCTGTCCCTTCTTTTCCTTTTTTAGCCAATTGTCTGCTCAGTAGATTATCGGTCACTGATTTCAGTTTCTCATTGCTTTATTGTTATTGGGCATTTAGGAAGCACTGTTTTCGCATATCCGCATCTATTCCTTGACTACAGACACAAAAGACCTTGCCGGGTCTTACTTTCAGACACATTGAAGACAAAAAGCACCAGACATACTTTTTGTTCTCCACCAAGATCTCAATAACTTCTTGACACGCTCGCCCAAGATGGACATACACATCAGCTCTTCCAGCTATAAAATGCGCAAGACAATGGCGGAGGTCAGACAACAAGCATCCAAGCTATTCATATTACATTCTTACTACAATGGCCCCAGCAGCAGCCAACTACTATTCCGCTCCTCCTCATGCACATCAGAAGCAACGAGGCTATCGCATTTGTGATACTTGCGGTGCAGTTGAGAACCCAGCTGCCCAAAAGTTCAGACTCTGCGGTGGTTGTGTAAGTCCATTCCCTTCCCTTTGGTCACCAACCCCCCTGATCACGTCGTTATCCTTCAACAGATGACCACCCAATATTGTGTAAGTTACTCAGTCTCCATTGGCATATCTTTTTCTAATCCAAAATTACAGTCCCCAGAGTGCCAAAAATCCCATTGGCCTTCTCACAAGACCATCTGTCAGCACACCGCTGCTCAGATGTCAGGTGCAAAACAGCAGGCCATCGGGCCTGCTTATCCTGATGAAAATTTGGCCAAGTACCTTCGCAAGTTTACCTCAACACACTCTTCACTTCTTGGATGGGCCGGTTTCCAAGCCCTTCAATTAAAGCGCCTGCCTGCCAATATCCGGCAAAGTGCGTTGCTTATCGAGCTGAGCTACAACGCTCACGCAGAATCATTATATCGGTATGTTCTAGTCACCGGACTTAGAAGGGAGATAATTCATACTGATTCCGCGGAACACGCAGTTTCTCAGTAGCAAATACCCATATAGTCTCTCGGACATATGTAACAAGCCATGATCCCCTTGTAGCTGCTGATATCAGCCGGCGAGAAGAACGCTGTCGTCGCAGTGGGGGAATTGGAACCCTTGTTATACTCGTACAATGTGGTGGCATTTCGCAAGTTATGCCCGTGGAAGTTGATCCACCCAGTAAAATCTCGTGGGATTCACGAGACGATTGGGCGGAAGTTCTCCGTCATTTCGTTGAATCTGGTCGAACAGATTTCAAACCCATATCCACGACCGCTAGGGGGTAAGCAGTCAAAGTTTGATGGGTCGGGCCGTAAAACTGACGGAATCTTGTCTTAGGGTCGTATATGGCTAATCTAGGATCATCGCCTTCCTGACTTATGATTATCTTTCGGCAACGTGGATCGTTGCATGACCAGCATTTTTTTTCGTTCCGCTGCATCGTGTTCGGACAATTTGTACTATTTGCGTCGCATCCATTACAACTCATCATACCCCACGATCTCATGTTATGTTGTAATTGTACTGCATGTCGATTTAATGTTTATCTTTCATAGATGAAGTTTGAAATTTAAGCGCTTGAGCTTGAACCAATCTCCCAGGGGCCTCGATTGAAAGTAGCACCGCCTGCTTATGTAAGATCCGTAGATGCACAACACGTTCGCGTTAGACCCGGATCCATCTCTTCCAACTTACTGAAAGTAACACTGTTCCTGATCAATGATGACTGCTCATGGAAGGACATACACATCTGCACCCACTGACGGATCCCGGACTATTACGCTACTCGATTCGCAGCCACGACCAGAAGATGACACTAGTCAGTTTGGGGTTGTGGGAACTCTTAGATTACGGGGGCAGCCACGCAAAGCTCGTCAGCGAGTTGCATGGGATGAAGATGTTATTGACAATGAGGGATGTGGAAAGAAAAAGTCAAAGAGTGAGTGTGACCAGTCATAAATTCTTGTGGCGGAGTTGACTCAATTACCCCGGGCCCCCAGTCTGCTGTATATACCACAAACCTCGGCGGTTTGACGAATCATCTGAGGAAGAATCATCCGGGTCAGACTCCGATTCAGACTGTCAACACAGTAGTTGCCCGCGTCAGACAAGGATGCATCATCCAGAAGGAAACATTAATGGAGTTGCTATGGGGGGCACCCCTAACAGGGGAGTGATTCATGAAGTAGAAGAGGCGGGCTCGAGTGGTAATGCGTATGACCGCACCCCCAAGACTAAAAAGTAATTAGGTACGCGGGTTGAAGTCGTCGATTTATGAGGCGTTGTTCTGACGCTTTGCATGTCAAGGTTACCCGCCAGGCTATATGATGTCCTTGGTACTCTACCTGTAAAATTGTAGAATATATAATACCCCTATTCGCATACCTTCAGGAGATGAGCATACATTTGACATATTTTCTCCTGTTCAAGTTGTAGATTCGTAGTGGAGGCTCAAATTCCTACAAGTTGAACAGCGACTTTGACTTGGTACTTTATGCATCATCTTCTCAAAAGGTCAAAACGCTCGCGGGATTCCTCGTCGTATCGAGCGCGTTCGTCATCTCCAAAGCTGGAACAACGCTATCATGGTCCACCTCAACTATCTTCGTCCAACTTTCTACAGTTTGTTGGTTTTATTGTTGCCATTCTCATAATTGGTACTCTCTACATTTCGCTGTCGTCGGCGCAACGCACAGGTCGGACGTCACCTACTCCACCGAACACCACAGATTTCGGAATAGGTTCCACTCGAGTACGTTCACCGTCGCCAAAAGTGATTGACCGAACCGTCCTTCATGCCCTTCATGATATCCACGAACCCGATGATCATTACGATTTATCTCCCTCGACAGTCTCGCGACCCCATCTCAAATGGCCCCCGATTGTCACCAGAATTCCCGAGTCCAACGATGTTTCGGAACTTAAACATACAGGCGTTCACGCTCCTAGTATACTGACAGCTCCAGCTGCTGACGCAGTCAAATTCGATGAATCAGTTTGTGGTTCATTCCCTTGTCGATTTCTTCTTCCCCTTCGTATCACCGAGCAAGAACCGAAAGTCCATTTGCATCTCCACCAACTAGCTATTCTCGCAAGTAACTTAAATCGCACTCTCGTTCTCCCGAATGTAGGCAATAATCGCATAGGGGCTTGCTCCAGATGGCCACTCGATTCGTATTACGACGTGGACCTACTCAGAAGCGCCCTCCCCACTGTCAACACTTTACCTTTCACTATATTCGACAGTTGGAGCGAAGCACGTTCCATCTTACCTACAAGCAGAGTCGTCTCTTTCAGTGTCAGCAAAAATGGCGAACGAGATTCATTACCCGATCCTCTCACTGACCACGATTTCACTATCGATTATGGCCTCGCAGATCATAAGGTCGCTTCCTGCCTACACTCCAAATTTCCTAGACTTTATCAAAGCTCTTCTATATTTTCTTTCAAGTTCTATCGCAACGATTCGATCAGGTCATCAAGAAGCCAACGTCTTATCCAGATTCTCTCAGAGGCTGTGGACTCCGTGGAATATTTCTCAGACGAGCTTGCCGCGCTCCGGACATCTGACGTGTTAGCCATCGAGTGGGATTTACGCCACTCGATTTTCCCTGAGCCCAGCATAGACCTGGAGTACTCTCATGCACTTATTGAGCTCGCGGAAAGATTGGCAAGTTTCACAGGACCCTATGTTGCGGTGTATTGGCGACTAGAACGCATCCCGGTGGAAAACCTCGCATGGTGTGCGGCATCGCTTGTCTCTACTCTCCGTTCAGTGCTCGACGACGACGACTCTGGGCCTCAGTTGGTCTGGTTCGCTACCGACTATCACAACCTTTTAGAACAACCAAGCGATGTCAAGATCAAGAACGCGAGATCCGGGACTTTCCAGGCTGTCAAGTCCGAGTATGAAGAAGCCATGAACATCCTTCAGGACGCATTCAAGACGGGTGGTGATCTAGAGGGATATGCCATAACTGAGCTTCCATCGCAGATAAAAAAGTTGAGAATGTTCGAGGGGAACATTCAGTTTGAAGAAGAGGTTCTGGAGGACTCAGGAGTTTCAGGCATCCTAGACAAGTTGGTATCGATGCAATCTCAGGTGTTTATCAGCGGGTCCAGAGCTTGCAGCAAGACAAGGTGCGTCTTCGTGATAGCGAGTGGTAATATTTGATCAATGACATACCACAGTTCCTCTTCGAAGCAGATAGTCAACTTCCGAGAGAGCGTAATGAGGGATAATGAAATTGGTCTGGATATCCGCAACGTCGTGGAGTTATTTGGAGAATGGTAGGGAGCTTAGTGCCTGAAGTTGAAGTGGACAAATGAGAAGAAACGCGAAGGAAAGCATAGTATAGTCATGGCATGGAACATGCTCATACAAAATTTTGCGATCACCGAAACATGCAAGTTCTAGCACTCTGACCGAACTTATAGCACCTCGCAATAATCAACCACCTACTCTCTAGGTGCACCCCGACCAACACCTGCGAATGATGGCCTGTAGTCGCCAGGCGCGCCACCCTCCTTCTTCCGGTAATCGTCGCGGTCGCCGCGAGGTGCGCGGTAAGCACCGTCGCCACCACCAGGGCGTACAGTTGCTGGGCGTGGAGGGCGAGCAGCCCGCTTGTGAGTCGAAGGGACGATCTCGTTGGGGAGGTGCAGCCTATCGATACGTGAGTCCGGGAAAAGAAGGCATAAAATGAGACTACACACCACTCCCTGAGATATTCAACACCTTCAGGAGTCAAAACGTAGTAATACCACTGCCACGAGAATTGGGTCTTAACGAGGCCCCTGGAGGTCAGGCTCTGCATGGCCTTGATAACCTGAAGGTTGGGGACATCAAGCTCTTCATGCTTCGGCGCATTGTAGTCTTTCTTGGCGACCAGAACACCCTCTGAGATCAATTGATAATGAGCTCTGGAAAGCCATCACAAGGCCGGTACGCCAATAACCCACCCTTGAAGAGGTTTTCGTAGATGGCACGCCTGTTTTGTTTGGTAATAATCATGCTGGGCTAATTGAATGAAATGGGGAAGCTGAGGGAGAATTGGAAATGGGTCTGATAGTGCTTGTAGGAATCAAACGTACTGCGATGATGATCTCGCACTTGTCCGGCTGAGGAAGACTGGAGTCAGTCATGTCATCCAACTAGGAGGTAGCTCATCCAGCCATGAAGAGTTTCTGACACTCTTTTTTGTATCCTGATACACCCCAGACGATGTGAATGGTACTTACAAGGATTTGACGGGCAGGAAGGGCCTTGAAATGAGTCTTGACGTCGAGCTGGACAGCGTACGCGTGCCTCTAGGACTAGGTTTCGACGAGCAACGGCGGAGTATAAATATTTCCCAAAAAGGAACTTTGAGCTACATAGTATCGTATGAGTCGTTGGCAAACCAAGAAGTAACGACTTCCTTGGATCTATCCGAGGTCTGACAGATCACTCTAGACACTGATAGCAGTTTATTTTCAAGGCATGTCAATGTTATACAGTATGTAGTACACGGCTACATTGATACAAAACAAAAGGCGGTAAAAACCACGCAGAATCGCACCGACATTAGTACACAGGCTCGATGCATAGTAAAATTCTTCCAACGATTATGACAGCTGAATCACGCGACTTGGCTTGAACCATGGTCCGTCGGAAGTTTACATCTCAGGTCCCCCTTTCGAGCATACGGATCATCCTCTCGATGTCGTCTCCGGAGATTGGATCCCTTGCACGACTAAACCACTCGTTCAAGCTCAGGTCGCTCACTGCAGTAGGAGATTGTCCGTTCGAAGGTGACCTCCCCATATCCGCGTTGATGCGCCTCGCTTCTAATGCAATATACTCCATGTTCCTTGCACAAAGGGATTCGTAGTAAGAGTTGTACTGCCCCTGGACAGTCCTAAAATTCTCATTAATATTTTGTCAAACAGTTTTAATAGGAAATCCCGTACTTTGTTTGCTCTTTATCGCGCGTTTCAACGGTCCGTTTTGCAAATTCAGAAGACACTGGCCGTTGATCGTGATAAGCAACTTCAGACGCACTTGGGAAAACAGTTGGCGTATCGTCCCGCGATAACGTTGTGCTTGCTTTACAGTTCAGAAGGAGCGGCTTCTGTTGGGCACCCTGACGACAACCCTCGACCTGCGCATTAAGACTAGAACCCTCAAGAATTTGACTCATTGCAGGCTCTCGCACGCGGTTTACTTCAGCAGCCCACCTGGCTACTTTAGACGTGACACGTTGCGGGGCTGGACTGAAAATATCTCCCGGAATAGGCATGCGTAGTGCTGTTGTACCTGAAGACTGGTGCAACGAGGAAACACGGGCTACTGGTGTTCCCAGATACACTTTCGGCGCGGAGATATGCATATTTACAGACCTTCGCTCCGCAGCAGCCTCAGCTGCCCAATCTGGGACGGACTCGCGTGTTGAAGGCGCTCTGTGAGTCGTTATGTGATTGGAACCTGAACCGACCATCCGAGGAGGAACGTCTCGATGGGTCGCGTAGCCTCCAGTGAAGTGCAGGGGCTGCGGTCCGCTGGCCTTTGCGATGTGATCAACCATGTGCTTCCTTGAATGGGTAGGGTTTGGGAGGTTCACATTCAGAGTGTGGTCAATTTGTTCCAGGCTTGGTCCGACGAGTCGCAGAGGCGGGTCATATCTCGTCAACGTACTTTTCAGAACCAAACCTTGTGGTATGGAAGATGCCGCCCGATCATTCAAGGATCCGTTCTTACTAAGAACCACATGTGGTGGTCTTCCTGACCGGGGCATTGCGGGGCTGGACCTGATAGCTCCCCCAATACAATGGATTGGTTCTGATGACTGTCCCGAAGGAGCGTGAATGGATGCCGACAAGAGCCGGTGAAATGGTGCGTTTGTTCCCGATTTCGGGAAATCCCATATCTCACTTGTTGGTTCCTGACCTTTGAGATTGGAGTTAGATGTGGAATAAAGTTTGTCGTCTGACGCTATTTTAGTAGGGCCTTCCTTTGTACTTGGGGGACATCCCTTGGTGTTCGGAGATATCGACAGTTGAGCGTTGTGTGAAGACAGCTGCGCAGAGGGGAATTCGCCAGATATCGAAGTCTCTGGCGTCATCATAAACAAACTACTCTTCTTAATGTTCGTCTTCCGTGGAACCGAAGAGACAAAGTGGATGAAAGCTGAATCTTCCGTTTTCATAATCGCCTCGGGTATGAGGGTTTCATTACCCGGCTCCAAGCATGTTTTGTTGGCGCTGTTGTCTTGACGCAGAACAGTTGGAGTGTTAAGCCGCCCTTCGGTCTCGCCCTGGACAATCAATGATGGCTGAGAGGCCGTGTTGTGGCTGGGTATCAAGGAATACGCCAGTAGTGGGGACTTGACGGCCGTGTAAGACTTTATGCTTTCTACACCTGGATCGCTGGAGGGATCATCCGTTGATAACGTAGTCCCTGGACAGTGACTAGGAGTTGTCGGTTTAGGGACATCAATCACGCCATACGGATTGTGAACGTCTTGATTATTATAAATATTTTCTTGTTTCATAGCTCCAAGTTCGGCACTACCAGGAATAGTTTTTTGGTAGACGCCTCCTTCCGCGTACGTCGGCTGCTCACCAGGCGCTCTTTCCTTTGATGCCAGTCGGGTAACATGATACCCTACTTTGCAATCAATTGAGGCTGTCGTCGTTGCTTTATCCCCAGAAGGCATTAACGGCGAATAGGCGACTGAACCCTCGATTTTAACTACCACTGTGCTTCCAGAATCCCGGGAACAGATCGCGTGAATCTCAGGTTTTCCGGTGATCGCGCCAGGCAGGGCATCGTCAGGGGCGTCTAGCCTGATTTCGTGGTCTGGACACCTAGTATGCACCTCCTGTACGCCCAATAAGGTATGCCGCTCGACATCCAAAAGCTCCTCTACCTCACCGACCTGACCGCAAGATGCATGGAGCATGGGTTCATCTATTTGCAACTGGTCGACGACGCCATCTTGGGGACAATCGTCAGAACTTGAGCTTGCGGCTCCCAAAAGCGATTGGAGTTCAGTAGTTCCATCACTGATTTCTTCCAGCAGCGTGGCAATATCGACGCTCTCGCATGCGCTTGTCTCGTCGTTTTCAGCAGGTGTTATGGTAATGATCGGAATTCGTGCTTTTGTGATTGGTTTCCTCTGCATGACATGGTGGATCGCCTTGATACCAATTAAAATCCAGCAGAGATAGGCAGCGACCAAGGCGTGTAGCCAGTGAATTGTGAAGAGCGGCCACCTACATGCAGTCGCCATGAACCTAGCGATATAACGAGCAGCTCTAGATGAAATATGCGCAATCTTGCTGAAGCACGCTATTAGGATATGGGCGAGGCGCACCGTACCAGCGCAGAGACAGTAGCCGAGCTCAGATGTTACTTCTTTGATGATAGGCCATGACCAACGGAGAGCAGCCATGGGAAACGCTGGAACACACAGAGCGACTGCAGTACCTGGTTCTATCATCTTATAGATCATTCCCATAAGGTCTGCCATACCAGGGCCGACAAGCAGTGCATCGCAAACTACAACCTCCGAAGACCATTCGAATGGTGCAGCGACGAGCATTGCAAAGACCTGTACATAAAATATTACCGAGATATGTCAGCTTGAGGCGAGCGCCTTCAGGGGCATAAAACTCACAGATAGTATAAGGTATGCTGCACTCAAAGTGAGCGCATAACGGACGATAAGCAGCATAGGGCAGAAGGTGATAATGCGCGGGAAAAAAGGGACGAGTGCTTCGGGGTGCTTCTCGCCGGGCGCGGATGCTTGCTGGCGTATCCAGGAAGGGGATATTACGTTGCGCGTGCGCTCCTGCGATGGGTGCGGTGTACCGGGAGGTGGATTGTGAAACCAGAAATTGCGGTCAGGTTCCGCCAGCGGATCGACGACCAACGTTATCAGGGTTGGAGATAGTGGTGTTAATATTGTAGTAGGCTTATCATATAAAGAGACAGGAGGAGATGTCATAATTGATGTGGAAAATGATGGCTGAAAGTGAGCCAAGTCCTCTTGAATGATAACGTTTTTCGAGTGTATGTAAGCAGAATTAGGTCCAAGAAGTAGATGAGGTTGGAGATATGGAAGGGCGTAAAAAGTCTGCGTGACACGCATGCTGAAAAAGCGAAGCAGCGTATCCAGCAGAAATGCCCAAGCAGCGGCTTGGATCTCTAGAGGGATCATTTTGGATGCCGATAGAGGTATATTTGAGTATCGCGTCAAATATGCACTTGATAAATTGCAGGTGATTGAGAGGTAAAATGGAGTAATCAACAAAGATTGTAAAACGGAGAGGGAGGTAAGCAGTTGACAATATTCAACTGTTTCCAGGTGGACGCGACGGCATCACGTGGACAAAAATCAATACTAAATATTTTTTTACTGACTAAGCCTATCACACTTGTCTAGACTACGGTAACAACTCAAACATGCGATAGTGCAACGGCTATTTTTTCCGACATCTTACTTTTCAACGTTGAACTTTGGTCTTGAATTTGTAAACTGATGTAAATTTTAGCATCACTGCGGAGACCGGGGCCGCGTGTGGCGATTCTGTAATTCGGGAACGCTCTTCAAGTTATTACTTCATTTAGCTTTTGTACCATGTGCCTCCTGGGTGAACATGACAGAAAATGGTACAACTGAGCGTCCATTCCAGGTATAGCATGCTGTTAAATCTCCATAATGTTGAACAATTGTAGGACCGACTGCCCACCTACTAGTCTATCTCTATCGAAAATGGCGGCGTCGCCCCTGATACTACGCCCAACTTCTAGCTGCCAACGGCATGGTCGACCCTTACTTGCGCATCAGGGAAGTGAGATATCACGAAGAAACCCACCAGAAGGCTGCAGGCGGCCCGTAGGAGCTTAGTCAAGTCTCAACATGTCCGCCTTGCGTCCAAGTTCATCTCGCAACAATACATATACCCAGCTTCGACAAGATCTGGGCTCGATTATTGGTTTTGGAAGCAAGCTCAAGGAATGAATATCCGTCTTATCCCCATGAATACTATCAATATCCAAACAAGTTGTTTCTTCGCCTCCTCGTTCCAGCCCAGCTTGCACTCTAACTGCCATGTAATCACGAGGGTCGAGACCACTATTGCTATTAGATCAGTGGGCAGAATTACAGGCTCGGGAGCTGATTTCTAGGCGATGAAGGAGCTGGTGTTCGTTCCATGCTCTGCGAACAGTACTTGATTAGTCCTCTTTGAGACCTCAACCCGGTCTTGGTATGCTTCGATACTAGTTTGCAATGATAGAAGTCTATGTACCTGACTTGTTTGAATAAGAAGTTAGTAAGGTAAGTTTAGAATATGCAGTGGTCTTGCTTTTGCCATTGACTACGTACCTTATTATAGCGCATGTGATCTTCATTTTCGGTTAATTTTCACCGTGTTAGGAACGTTAACAGGTGTGTGAAGGCTCCAGGCTGCTAAGTACTCCGGTTCGCAACTACATTCAGACCTAGAGTCGGACATGTCCCCTCCCTCACTCCTCAAGAAACCATCAGACATATTTTACCTTTATTGAACATGAGCAAGCATTTGATTTCAGGTAGATACCTCATGAAACGGAAAGTGTCTCGTGGTGACTTGTATAAACTGACGAACTTGACATTTTATTGTCTCTCCTTCAGTCTTCAAGAAACTATTGAAATGTGCTGCGAGCAATTTATTAGCAATTGCAAACGCGAGCAGGCATCTGTCTAACGTAGCTGTATGGTCATCTTTGAGGGTGAGTTGGTCCGTTGTACTTTGTGAACAACTCATGACACCACCCCAGAACTTTATTGTTATTTGTGCCTTCCACTTCGTGTTCTTGTCCGTTCTCTTAATCGCACTGGAATACAATACGACGTTTACTTTCGACGGCACCGTCATTCTCTTCTGGTCGAGCATCGATGGGTATGCCAAGGCACTTGACGAGAAGAAGGCAGACGCAGAGTTTCGCTTCCAAGCCAGCTGATCCTACAACCTCACATGGATACGAACCTCTTAACGTGGCGGCACCTGTAGTATGAAAGGAAACACCTTTATGATGTCACGGGCTTCATTGTCCCTGGGAAACTCACTGTGTTGGTGGTGAATCTGGTGCTGGAAAGGCATAACTTCCCAGGATACCAATTGCACATTCTGTTTACCTGAGTACTCGTAGACTGCACTCTTGGACGTTCTTGGACAACACGTCGTTGCTGGTGTGGTGGGTGGTGACCAGTTCGTTAACGGACAGCTGCTTCCCATAGACTTTCAGGCTCGTGCTCAATCCCAACTTAACTTTCCAGTGAAGTGTTGACAAGTTCCCTCAAGTGTGTGTGTGGTCTAGAGAAGTATACCGATGCTAAAGTTGCTGGGTTTCTCAGGACCGAGCATTGTAAACGCACCACCATCGCAATGGAGCTCGCTGCCAAGGTAGACCACAAACCCTTCAGGCTGAAGTTCCAAACTGCCACTCTTCTTGGATGAGCGTACGTCTAGTCTTGACTCGCAATCTCCCTGGGCTATCGCGCAGTTCCTTTGTGAACTTGTTGACCATGGTCAGGCCATTCTCTGCATGTGAGTGCCATTAGGTTATCTCGCTGCTTTAGAGCTGTGTTCTTGCAGGATTTGACAAATTGCTGCTCCTCCGCAAGGGTGGACAGACTGTCTACTTTGGCGTCATTGGTGAGAACTCATCGCCATCCTGAACTACTTGAAACAGAATGGTGCTCCACACTGTGGCTCCGAGTCAACTCGTAAGTACATACTTGATGCGATTGGTACTGGAGCAGCTGCAGTTTCCATCACTGATTGGCGTGTCTGGAAGCGTTCACCAAGGCAATGCAGCTCCAGGTTGAGATCGAAAAAGATGCACGAATATGGTCGTACTCGCCCGCAACAGCCCAGCGTCTAGTATTCCTTCTTCACTACCTCACGGTCGCACCCATTCATTGCCCTCACTCCAAAGTATATTGGCGTGCTCCCGCGTTACATGCGCGCCAAGTTCATGCTTAACATCGCTAGTGGTCTCTGTGGGATTTACCTTCTTCCATGCAAATGACTCTTTGCAGGGCACCCCAAACAAGCTGTTTGTAGGTACATAGTGGGATTCTTTGTTGAATCCTATTTCCACACCTGTCCTCCGTGCTTAGCATTTCCTTCATCCATCAGAACATGGCTGTCTGCATTGCCATTCGTACAGTGTACGAAATCCATGAACGTCACAGTAGAATGTATCACTAGACCGCTCTTGTCGTGTCACAGCTTGCTGCTGAGCTTCCTTGGAACATGACAAGTTTAACAATGTAATGTTCTTTTCTGCCATTACTGGGCTGTTGCAGACCCCACGGGCCGGGAAGGCTACACGTTCCTCGTGTTCTTGTCGCCGTCCCGTTGTACTATACCACACTTGGACATAAAATTGCGTCCATAATCCGGCCATTGATGGAGCTTAATCGGTGGAAATGCATGTACAGGGTCCCTCCTTTCACATACATCATTAAAGGTTTCCTTGATCAATGTTCGTAAATGCTGGATGATCATACGCATTTTGATCCTCGTAGGTATTGGCGGACAAGCTGTTAGCTCTTATATGGAACTAATCTCCGTTGACCCACCAAGGGGTCTGACAATTTGATATGTGACAAGTACACGAGTCCCTTCATGCAACTCGCCGGCGGCCACCTCAAAGCTGCAGAAGGCTGCCAGTGCAGTCCCTGTATGACCGCGGGCCGGTACATGTTCTCGAGGTTCAACATCGCACACAGTTGGCACACAGTAATCATTGGTTACTTGGATCTCGTGCTCACGTGAGGGCAGAAGTTAACCTGTGCCAGTGGCAAGCGGATTGCGATACCTTGTGATTGGATTGGGTGCCGTTTGCAACCCACTGTATTTATAAATTAAATGTCTATACTACCCTTCCAAGCCCCGGAGCCGCGGTACTTTACAAAGCAACAAAATATGATGGGTAGCCGAGACAGCAGAACAGGTAATATTGTGTTCAAGAAGAATGAAAACATACAAGTCGTATGTTAGATGAGATGGGTACGTTTCTGGCGAACAAACCTTCCTCCACTCCTGGAGTTGGGGAATTGCAACATCCTATCAACCCCCACGAACACGCTCACTGTCCACAAAGATATCTGCACGGACAAAATTATTGTAGATCTCGTTGGACGTAAGAAGCGTGTCTGTACTGTTCGGTGTCGCTTCGGGGTGGAGGAAAGCAGAGAGTGGCTAAACATAGTCAGCAATGCCGCAGGACAACAGAACGTGAGGTGCAGGGGAGAATGTTGAAGGCATCTGGAAAACACAAAGAAGTGACGTACTTCGTGAAACTCGAGGAATGCTGCGGCTAAAGGGAGATTCAGTGAAAAATACATGGAAGGGGATGTAACGTACAGCCATTGATATACCCGTCATCCTTCATTCCAGGACCACCGTGAATCTTCTTTCGAAATTGTTTGTTCGGATGGTTGTTCGTGTAGAACATAAGGCCAGCCTCTGCGGATCACATATTCAATATAACATGAGTAGGCGCAAGTTGAAGTGCAAACACACGATTCGAATCAAAATCAACCTTCAACCCCGATTTCTCGCCTTTCAACTGAACCACCGATTTATTCGTGCTCTCAAATATCTCTTTCACATATTATATTTAGTTCTTCCCCTGCTTTTGCGGCATCAAAATCTTTCGCAGATATACGGTGTGGCACAAGTTTCTCGCATGGGCGAGGAGAGAGAAGATAGTAGTGATCATACCCATCGTTGGGACATCCCTCTTTGATCAGTTTGTCGTTATGCTCGTGCACTGTACCACTGACTGGGCTGTATTTTCCAGAGGGAAGACCATTTGGAGAAGGTCAGCCGTGTGGCTTGCCTAGGATGTTACGGTGTGGGCCATTCATCAGTCCCGAGAAACAGAGCAGCAAAAGTATTACGTCAGGCGCACCTTGATATTTAACCTGTGGTTTTTTACTGAAAGCTTATCATTCCCGCTTTCACCCTCCTGTAAGCTCGCTTCGAGGTTGAATCCCCAGTGCTTAATTGGATCAGCACTTGTTTCCTTTGAGATGATTCAGAGACATACATGTGTCAAATTAATGGGAGTAACGCCTTCATTCACTAACCTCGCCCTGTACAAGATCACTATACTTCCCACCTTTCCTTTCTCGTCTTGTGCAGGAGGGAGCAGCGCAACAAGCGTCTCAAGGTACAACTTCCCTGGATAACCTTGATCTCCATCTTCTGATATGTACGCATAAATAGCTGTGTTATCAGATGACTCGGATGTAGAGGAGTTCTGGAGAGTGCGGATCTCAGCAGGTGTGAAGAGCTTGGTGTCTTCGAGGGACAGGCGCTGCCAAACCGCAAAATCAAATCCAAGGAGACCGCCATGCAAAGAAACTTCAGGGGATTCTACGAGATAGGGGTTAGACAGAGGTACAGGTTTGAGGAGCGGAAGAAGGGCAAGATTTGAGACTAAGACTAGAATAGAGGAAAAAGAAACCGGCAATCGTAGAAGCATGGAACACACCATTGCTGATGGGCCTTGCCAACCTCTCGAATCCATCCTTCTTCACTATATGCTCCCCAACCCGCACGCGGTTGGCATACCGCCCGATGATGGTGTTAGTATATTTGAATGTCTCGTAGTCTTGGGGATTTTCAGGACCGATGAGGATATCGTGGGTCTAATTTGGATGGTGTTCGTGTTTTTTGATCAATGAATGGTCGGGAAGAGAAAGCGTCAGAAAGGATAGCGGACGATTTGTTTTGACGAAACGTGTCGACCACATTCAAGTATCAAGTCAATAAATATAATCACAGGAGAGTTGGAACACAAACTTTTCCCTCCACCTGTACAATGATCCTATGGATGGTCACACCATGCGGGAGGACCTGTGCGTTCATAAGTCAAGGATCATTAGTCTTCACTATTCCGGCATGAACCGCCCTGTACACTGTAGACCCAGACTATAGTGAAGACCGACAATCAGACCACTCACCTCAACAGCCAGCGGTGGGGTTAATGCTGACGAGAGAGATAACCATTCGCCCTGATATTGCTTTTCCATCATGTTCCGTGTTGCTTGCTGTCCCCTTCGCAGAACTCGAAAGATTAAAACTCTCAGGCTGGAGTCTTATTACTGTGGTACAAAGGTAGTAGTAGTCGTGCAGCCACGATGGTACAGTGATATCAATGATCAAGCCCATGACACAACACCAGCGGGAGCCCGCTTATTTCGAACGGCGCGGTACGGGAGAAGTTCTAGACCAGCTGATCTGTCGACGTACATCCCGGGTCCACTGCGGCTTGCGCCTACTTCATTCAGAATAACACGAATATCAGTAACAGAATTTTCCTCAAGCGATACAATGCTTGCAATTGTCTCGTACGACTTGACCATGGTAACACCGACGTGTATAATTTTCCATGTACGAAATAATTGGACAGAGATAATCAGATGTGTTAGACCCAGAAAGCGCAGTTGGACGAACTGCCACGTGGACACTGGTACCGTACGCGTCCGTACGTGTCGTGTGATTCCACGACTGGTGAAACTTTGAAGGAGAGAAACGCGAATGCACGTGGCCGGGCGCAAAAGTAAATTATGGGTAATGAAAATGTTTTGACAGCGTGCAATACGAGAAATATCATGAGTACACGATAAGATTGGGCTGGCCCTCAGCGCGTGACGAGTCAACCAGAACTTAATGAACACTTATCCAAATAGTGGCAAACAACCGCCTGCACCACTGCCAGTGGTACTCGCTGGAGACCAACTTGAAATGAAAGTCGTGAAACATTCCCAGATAGTAATATTCAAGTGTATACAGCTACAGGATCTATCATGCTGCGAAGAGAAGTCAAGTCTTTGACTTGTGCAATGAGATCTATATGCGATGCGATTTTCTTGTACTCTCCACCGCTAGCAAAAATGCGCCGAAAGGCTGTCCAAGGCAAACGATCAATCACAACGTTGCAAGTGACACTCAGAATCCACTGGTTCATGTTCTTCAAAACACCCAGCGAATCATGCAATAAAGGCCTGGGCACAGGCCAGTCGTCCATGCTCTGGGTATTGTTAATGACCCAGTCCAGGCATTCTTGTCGCATGATTGACCCATGATCTCTTCTAGGCGTCACCTGATCGTTTTATTTGTCTTGCCATGATTTACGTGCAGTTTGCTCAGCATCTTCGATGTTTATCTGCATCATACAGAAAATCATAGAAGATGCTGAACAAATGCAATGACGTCCTGCACTGAGGAGCAGATTTCTAATTTGTTCTGGTGGCAGTTGGTTTACATAAGACAGACCTCATTCATAAGTGACATGGTAAAAGGGGAAAAAAAAGTCGTTGAGCAGGTTTCGAACCTACAACGGAGTGCTGTCCTGTAACGCTTACCACTTGGTTAAGACTGGTCAAGATGGACCTCTACAAGCCGAGAAACACCATGCATTGACAATCCCATTGGATCAGCGGTCAGAAGATGAAATAAAGAGACTGGTTTGCATTAACTTATTTGGGTGGACATAAACATAAAACATGCCAGGAATTAAGTGAGTCGGAGGCTGGTGTAAGCGCCTTTACGATTTCCAGTCCGGTGGTCAATCTGTGAACTTAACCACTGTCCAAGGAACATCAACACACACAAAATTCTTAAAACGAAAGAACAAAAAATCACCACACGCGCCCATACCCGGCTCCGTCGCAAACACACAGCTCACGAGGTCCTCCTCACTCATACTCTCATACGATGCGTATTTCGTCTTCATATGCATGATAAACGCCTCCACGTCTTCTCGATGTACAAGAGAGACAGTGCAGCCCCCCCAGCCAGCGCCTTCAAGCGCATCAAAATCAGAGGAAAATAGGGTGTCATAAAAAGAACTCACCAGTCATACGACTTCCGTATATTCTCCCCTTCCCCCGTCCTGTCTCCACTTCCCTGAAGCTCCGCGCAACACGGACGAGGTCGTTCAATTTCGGATGGGAGCAGTCGAATTGCCCATGGCAGCTGTCGTGCGAGCCGTTCATCAGCTTACCGAGGGTCTGGAGCTTGAATTCTTCATTGCCTGGTAATTGAAAGGTCGATGGGCAATATGTCGATCAGCATCGTCGAGACCATGCAGATAGCGTTATTTAGTTGTCACAAAACGAAACCCAAGGAAAAAATGCACCTCCTTCAGCTAAGCAGACCTCCCTAAACTTGAGCACTTTGAGCGCCTCTTCAAAAACGTGCCGAGCACGGAGATACAGCTCAAAGTTAGTTATTTCCACTGATTAATTTCCAAATAGCAAAACATGTCAGGACAAGTATGGGAGGCCAACAAGTCAGTGATAAATAAGATGACACCATCAACAAAACTCACCGTCCACCCCCGAAAGATACACCTCCCTAAATTCTGCCTCATCCATCCCACTTTTATTAATCATTTCACTTAGAGAAATGTATGTTCTATCATCAGACTCTGGTAACAAATAGTCCATAGCAGTCCCTAACATGTCCACTAATCCTTTCTGGAGCTGCACAAGATTTTCCAACTGCGCATCTTGCTCATCTCGATAGAAGCCGCTCTTCCGAGCGAGGACTTCACGTAAGGTCACGAGACGCCGCTTCGTGTTGTCGCCGTCTGTGTGGTCGACTTGGAGATTAAGATGGTGAGAAAGGAGGCGGGCGGCCGCAAGGGTCTCCGCAACACGGAGGTTGTATTGGTGTTTAGCGCTTTCCGCTTTGTTGGAAACGACTAGACTATCGCCGAGATTAAATCTGTCAACAAGTTTTGGACGGCTATGAACTGCATGTACCTATTTGCACAGACAAACACAGCATCGCGCGGAAGTACTATTGGCTCCGCATGAAGGGAAGGCACGAAAGAAACATATAATGCACTGCCAGGAAGAGCAATCACGGAAGCAGATTGGTCCATCCTGCAAAGAAAGTGAGCGGTTAGTTGCGTTGAAAACGAGGGGTGGATTTAAAACACAAAGCTGCCATAAAAAAAGACCAGGTAAAGAAAGCGACACTCACCCTCCACTATTTACCCCAACTCGCCTCTCATTCTCCACCGCAATATTTACCAGTTCACCCTTGGTTGGGGCCTTGTCCCCGTCAAAAATGCCGTTGACTGCCAAAAATGCCAGCGTACTCGATACGACCATGGCCGCACTGCTTGAGAGACCGGAGCCAGGGGGGACATTTCCAGTGACAAGAATATCAACAGGAACAGGAACAGGGAGTATGGATGATGGAGAGAAGAAGTGATTCAGGACGCCCTATAACCTGTAGTTAGCATTTTAAAAACTACAAGGAATGGAAGTGAAGGTGAGAAATGAAGGGACTTCAAAAGCTGGAGAAAGGGTACGATAGGGGCAAAAACACATACATAGTATCCCGCCTTGACATAGCTCTCCCATCGTAACTCGCTTTTATTGATATCCAAATGCCAGGGGGTGACGCGCACGGCGTCCAGGGGAACGTCATCGCCAAGCGTGTGACGGCGAGTCGGTATGAAGACCTGACGTGTGTAACGAGTGTGAAGATTCTCAGCTACAACAGAGCCTGGTGCATGGCCGTCACGATGCGCAGCAGCGGTAGATGCTGGCCGCGGAGCACAAGCAATGAGAATGTCATGCTCTATAGCAGCTGGAAGAACGCCAAAGTCCGCATAATCTATGTGTTCACCTGCGTCCCATAAGTTAGACCACATGGTACCTTGAATATTGATAAGATCATTGTACCAATGAGGCTGTGTTACACGGGGGATAATCAACATAAGTGGGAAAAGGAGGGAGTGAGCGTACTTGACTCGGCCTGGAGCTCGGGCGACATAGGTGGGTTTTTGCCCGAACTTTGTCTCGAATTCCCTGACAAGCTCGTCCCAGCGTTCTCTAGCCAGAACTTATGAAAAATTAGTAAATAAGACCAAGAGTCCACACTCACGCGTGTTTGGTTGCTGTCACGAGACTGCCATACACTTCTGTCAGGGTAGTAAAGATAGGGATCGGTACATCAGCTGCTGGAATAACTGTCATCTTCGAAAGTATAAAACGAACAGCAAGGGTCACTCTAGCCCTGCCCTGCCCAGCCTCGGGGCAGAGCAAGGGCGGCCCGGGGCGACCGGATTTATTGATGCGTGCTTGGGTTTGCTTGTCTTTGTTGTACGCAGCCCTGAGGTTACGTACCTGACGTTATTATCTAAGCTGTCTGAAATCAATTATTTTTTTTTTGTATGTACATAGGTACCGCACGGAGAGTAATTCAGACGATGTTACTCACTGCTGTTCCTGGTCCAGTTCCATCACAGCCCATTTTTTGACGTAGAGCGACTCTGAGCTCATGTTACATAGCAATGGTTGCTTGTTCGTGTGGGTCCATCGTGTGGAAAACTTATTCCTTTAAATAGTGTTTCGTTCGCACGGTCTTGCAGGGTCGTTTCCAATCAAGTTGGTCGTCGACATAGTAGTCGGACATACTATGTCTTCTATTAGTCACGAAGTCGGTTCTTTCGCTGATATCCCTGCTCTTATTCGTGTCAACGGTGCGAGTCCTGCAGTTGCAATGTACTGCGTTCTGTTTCCAGTGATAACGGAGCGAAGTCAACTTCTGGTCCGGGGCGCGTTCCTACTGTCAATGGTTGGTATAATTCTCGATAGACGTTTGGCCCCGTTTGTCTGAATGGGCATGCGGCGTCGAGCTTGGCCGTGATTGGTAAATACGAAATTCATCGGATCTCTATTTCAACGGCCTTTGAAGTTGAACAGCTTTTAGCTAGTGGTCAGAATTCTCCGCCTGGAGGTACGTGTATTCACCCGAATAATTTTTCATGTGACTGAATGATCATTCTTAAAGAATCTATCCTCTTCTTCGCCTGTTGTTACAAACGGAGAAGAAGTTTTAGCTATGCAAGTGGGTTTATCTTCGTATCCGCTACGGCACAATGACCATGTTGTCTTCTTTGATGGCTATGAGAAATTCCGAAACTCTGAGTGCATTGGCGATTGCTCGTGGACTTTCGGTGGATGAAAATCCGTTCATTGAAGATTTTTGGGATAGTATTTCTCATCATATTGATGCAGGGCTCAGAACTAACATTCATTATGATAACGAGGAAGGCTTCTCGACGTTCGATGTTGTAGTCAACCCTGCCAAGAAAATGGACAGACAGAACAACAAGGGAGGGAGAACATGTATGACGCATTCCCTCTTCGTGTACTATCTGATACTTACGCATTACGTGCTATACCGCAAGTATGTTTTACGATATTACATTTCGCTCATTTTTATGAATAATATGGAGTCGCCATGACTCTTTTTCCCCTGATACGCTGTCGATCTGTAGTAGGCGATGCAGGGTCCAATCGATTGTGGTGGTAGTAACCACCCTCGTATTTGTGCCTGCACATCGATCATGTAACACGTGCTCGCATGAAGTTAATTTCACCAGATGAGAACCAATCAAATATTCAATTCCTCCGATTTCTTCATCCTCGTTGGTGACTTTCTACTATTTTGTCACTTAATTATAATTAATTGCCAACTCCCAATACCCCTGTAACCTGAATTTATCAGCTTCCTGTGTACTGTACGGCCCCTTTTACTCCGACTCATAGTCTTCCTTGTTATCACCATCGATCAACCCTTCGAGGTCGACCAGAGCACTTCAGTTCTCTTGTAGACCACTCGACGTTCTGTAGTCTAATTAGCTTGTTCCCGCGGGCTGCTATTACGCCTGATCCGCGGCTCCCCACTGGGGTGATTATATAGTGGCCCAGATCGATACCCGGCACTCCTGTCAATCTCGCCTGTTCACCCATCACAACCGTGTTCTCATCTTCGCTGTCACCCCGTGTCATTCCCAACTCTGCCGGCATGAACAGTTACGAACATTTAGATGTCCAGTAGGTCTAGACCATCCAGTCCCCATACTCGTTCCTTTGGATCCGAGACATTGACGCACACCTCAGATACCCATGGTCACCGTATGCCCAGTCCATATCCGCACATGCCGGATCATTGCTGCGTTCCTCGTCGCCATGGTCCGACGACATCCCATTTGTTGAGCGTGAACAAACTATTGTGGGTTCTCATTCTCTATTTTTTTTTTCATTGCGGGGGCTGATCCGACGCGTATATTTCAGTGCTCCGATTTCACATGTTGTGGGCTGTCTCTTAGAGACCTTCACTCATTGGTAGATCACTTTGAGGAAGCACACGTCGTAGTCTTCGACAGCGCTGGGAACGCTGTCTACCCGAATCCTAGCCCAATACTTCGCTTTCTAGATCACGAGAACGAAGGACCTTACATGAGTTTTGTGTTGGGTTATCCTGCACCAAGAGCTCCTGTGGCGTTTCTTCACCCCGAATCTTGTTTCGAATCTCTGTCTGATTGGTCCTCGCCCTCTATCAGTTCAGAGCCGATCAGTCCTGTAGAAACAAATTCAGAGGAATGTCTACCACAAAACCCATTCGCCAAGGTGAAGAACAAGCCAATTCGCACCGGAAAACGCGTCCATCGACCTCGTCAACGAAAAAAAGACAAGACTTATAACTGTCCCGTGAGTATATTTGATTTCGTCCACATGTTTGCTCCATTAATTTCCGCTGATTAGCGCCCTGACTGTACCAAAGTAAGTCTAGCCTCGGCGTTTTCAAGAGGAGAAGTGAAACTTAATGTCCACAGACGTACTTAAACGCAAACGGGTTGAAATATCACCTCGAAAAAGGGACTTGTAAAAATGAGCTACTAATGCCGGAATTTTACCACTAGTCCGAGGTAAGCAAAAGTTCACCTGATCCTTGACTGCCCCCGTATCTACGTGTATGTCAAGGATTGCTCCGCATCGAAGCAGACCTACTTAGTACCCCACACTTGGAATCCGCGGGAATTCAGGGTCTAATACAAACGCCGGTGCTACCAACCAACGCCAGAAGCGGCCGTGTTAGCGTAGTGTCATATACCAATTCCTTCGCAAGCCAGATATATCCACTGGTCCCATCAGCCACATTTCGCATTGTGTAGCCTGCTATCGCGTCCGTTTCGCTCGCTTTCATTTGATGTGGTTATACATGAATATATATATATAATATCGCCCATTTGGATCTTGCATTGTGAAGCTTATCTGACCTCATAATTGCAACTTGTTTCGTTTCTCCTGTCTCGTCCTTGAATCTCACGTATAAAATAAAAATTCAATAATTTTTCCTTAAAAGAATTTGTTTAATAAAAAAAGTTTGTTAACGGGTGAATGTAATGCCAGTCATCTGTGCCAGCAGATATTGAAGTTTTACGTAGAAAAGAGAGCTGGTGACCATGCACATGATTCAGATCTGAGTCGTTCAATAGGATCCCACATGGAACTAAAAAAATTAGGATAATCGGGGGTGTCAAGACATGAGGCCGGGTGTCGTTGCGCTGGCGTCGGACCGGAGACCCAGGGCCACAAGGTGCAAATCGGGACAAGTAGGTTTCAATGAAACCTCACTCTTCAAGTAGCTCTCTCTCACATCCTTCTCTTCCTCCATTTCAAGACCATACAAAGGCCTTGCAAAGGCGTGTTAAGACAAGCGCCTGATATCCGTCAAGTCCGATATCTGGTCCGGTAAACTAAATACCACAATTCCGTGAATTCCTCATTCTAGAATAACTAGGATTTCTAGCAGGCAGGGTCTTCTCGCGATTTCAAACGCTGATTATAGTCCCCAAAGGCGCTTGTATCTTTTAACGTCCTTGACTTCACCCCATCTCCATGCTCACGACCTTCCCTGCGCCTGTTCTCTCCGTCACTCCCGATGCAGTGAAAGATCTTCAAGGGCAAGATGCCCTCTCAGCTCTCTGGACTAGTAAGTTTTAACTGCGTTATCATCACTCCGCTCTCTAACTCTCATTCTAGTTTTCACAAAGTGCAAAGAGTCGCTTCAGGATGGCCGAAGACTTGAGAATATCTCTTGGAGGCTATGGCACCGTGAGCTTATTCTGGCTCAACATTCATACCTCCCTCCTACGCCGGACTCTCTCAAAGTATCGTCCGATACCCGCAGCTCCTTCTTCCCCCTTACCGGCCCTGTCGAGGTAGTTCAGCCTTCAGGTATGTCCGAGGATCATTTCCTTTTTCGTCTTTGCTCATCCATCTCGCGTTCTCCTTGTGTTCCGCACATGTAGGCACACCCCCTTGCCCGCATTCGACTTCCATATATCAACATCCTCCATCCCCTACATCTACAACGAGCCCTGTCGTTCCTGAGCGCCTGCATATACCCCAATTCTCATCAGGCACCCCCGTCACGGTAGCACCGCACGTCAGCACTTCCTTCCGCCCCAAATCGTCTGCGTTTGTAGGCCGAATAATAATAGACATGTTGCCAAATAATGTCCTTATACCCGACAAGACGCCATCGCCGTGTCCGCTTCAACAGCCTACCATGCCCTCTGTTCAACTTCCCTCCACGCCTACATCTGCGGAAGCTTACTTTCCGCGTGTCGTCGTCGTCAACCCCACGCCCCAACCTACTCCACCGATGACGCCCTCCCTCAGTGAACAACGAACTGGTGCCTCACAACCACCATCAACGTTTCTTCTTCCGCCGCTTCCCCCACCTGCACTGATGATGAAACGTCAAGCGCAAGCGGAACTGCCTCTCCCGCAGTCACCTCCGCCAGACAAACTATTACCGTCCCCGGCCCGAGGCGCCGAGCCCTCAAAGGTCTCTGGAAGGTTTTTCTTACAGCAGAGCCCCGAGGATGCGTCCCTGGACCGCGACGGCTCAACGGAGAGCGGAAAGAGCCGCGTTGATTTGTTCGATGCGTCAAGCGCGGCTTCTAGTCAGATGCACAGCACTGATAATGAAAAAGAAGTAACGAAAGAACTGAAGGAGAAAGATCGTACCAGTGCAAGGCCCAAGAAGGGCAAGGAATTGGGGAGATCTGGCCGGCCGCCTTTGGCAAAACGGACCCACTCGGCAAGGCACATCGGGCCTTCGATTCAACGCAAGCATTCAACTCAGGATAGTAAACCGCGTGCGATGTTTAATATTGGTTCGAACTCGTCGAACGGGTCCAAGTCTGCTAACGGGGAGTCGGCGAAGCCCCAACCTCCACCTGACCCTGTGGTTAATGGATTGGGCCCTGCGCTTGACGGTATGTCAGCTATCAATCCAAAGCCTGCGCGGACGGTTGCGGCCCCTCTCCCTGCTACAAATGGTAACACTGTAGTCAACGGAAACGCCAACGGCGTTGGCAATGCTGCTGCCAATGCAGGCACTGGCACGGGTCCACAACAACGAAAAACCATCGTTGTCGCCAGTACCTCCGAGGAAGACTATGAGACCACTGATGCGGATGAGTCTGGATGGGCCTCTGAGGATATGGACGCTGAGGACAAAGCCCGTGAAGCCAAGGAAACTGGGCTACGCGGAGCTGCACTTGAAGCTCAACGCCAACGTGACCTCTTCGCAAAGGTTCCTAAGCGTTCGTACTCGAATCTCAACCGCACGCAATCAGGGCTACTTTCTCAGCTCATGAACCCTAACCCTTCGATATTCCCGTCGAATCATCCATATCGCTTGAGTCACTCAACCGCAGATCTTATGCAGATGCAACAGCAGGCTCAGCGTCAAGCTGAGCAAGTGCATACTCCACAAAGGAGTGTTAGTGGGTTTGCAGGGCCTGCGAGACTGCAGACAAGTAAAAGTTCGGCGGCGTTACCCCTGGCTGCGCAAATTACTGCCACGTCGAGTTCGAAATCCCCATCGTCTGGAATGAAGGGGAAAGAGAACGACAAAGGGGGGTATAGGCCAAAGGGACGCCCGAAGGAAGAAGAGATGGAAGATGAGAGTGGTGAGGACGACGACAATGACGATAAAATCCAGGTATCGCACAGTGTGGCACAGCAGAGGCTTCAAGCGTTTATGTCACGGCGTGCACCGGAAAATGGCATCGCATCGCAACTGGTTCAGCATACGCATACACGTGTGGCAGAGAATCATGTCGCTCCTGCTGCACAATCCACGGCACCTATACCCCTCGGTCATCCATATAACCTTCCCGCTCCAGCGCTACCCATGACGCCACGCACAACAAGGCGAATAATGCTTCGCACAGAGTTGTCAGAGAGCATGCGGAGGCAATTATTGTGGGAGCGGCAGGTAAGCAGTACTACCAATCCAGCTGCAAACGCGAGACGTGCGAACAATGGCGTACTCGGTGGGTTGCGACCACTTGCTTCGACAACTTCCATGGGCCCTAGTCCTAGCGCTACTAAGAGCGCAGAGGCTCAGGATAGGGATGAGCGTAAGCGACGCGCAATGGCTCGAAATCGAAGCTGGGCGGACGACTACCATTATTCGGGGTGGTAATTTTCTTGCTTCACTCTGCCAACACGTGGATCTTCTATAATCTGGTGTCTCTCGCATATGTTATGGGTCTTTTCCCTCATTGTCTTGTCCCCTAATCACGCGGCACGGTTGCGTTTATCTCTCTTTTCTATCGTACCTTAGCACTCCCATGCTCCACTCGCGAACATGTTACTGATACTGCAGGGCGCGGTTTCCTTCCCTCCTCTGCCGGCATTTTACTCACCTCATGCTGCGTTCCCTCCGACCCTCCTCGTATCCTTGCATCCCACACATAATTTGCACTTGCATGTCATATTCCGTCATCCTCGCTGTCCATTTACGTTGTAATAGTAGTCACCTTAATTACCAGGTAGTTATTCCTATGGATTAGGGTGTTGTGTTCAATTTGCTTTCGAACCTTTGCCTCATGTACTCATATGTAGGGTAGGTATTCTTGGGGTATTACCCGCCAGGTTGTACATATTAATGACAGTGGTTCTTCCGTTTAAAATGTCACCGGGGCAATTCGGGACATGTCGCTAGACACGAGTTCCACAAAGGGCACCAACCCCGCATTGGGGCTGACCGGACTTATCAGCTGCGGCCTCAGTAATATTAATATCATTGGGGTCAATAAATAATTAATCAGTAAACTTTGGTTGTATTTGTTCCCAACGGCATCCTGCGGCAGCCTGGACTCAAATTAAATATCAACTGCAGACAAGTCAGTCCGACTTCAAATTTGAACCGACGAGGCGTACTGCAATTGGACAATGAGCGGTATGCTGCCTGTGAAGTGATTATGAACCGAACGGTATTCCCATGCCGTAGGGTCCTGGGTGGTTACGGCTTTTAAAGTATGTATCAATATCATTAATATTCTCTCAGGTCAGTCACGGTGTGCTCGGTAATACCACGTGCACGTGGGCCCTAGTACAGCCTATGCAATGCCTGCAAGGGTTCAATCCCATTCCACCATGTCATCTGCCGAAGACGAGTACAACGATCATGATAATGCCTCAACCTTACCAGGCTCCAAAAAGCGACGAGTACAAAGGGCATGTGACATATGTAGACGCAAGAAGAGTAAGTACTACTAGTCTTGGATCACAAAAACCGCCGTTAATTTTGGCCGTGTGATGTAGTTCGATGTGAGTCATCTTTCTTACCTCTCGGGCCTTGGTGGTCAGCACATCAGTGAAACTGACCATGTCCTCATCTTTTGCTGTTATTTTTTGGGTTTGGGTGATCGCTTTAAGGCGATGGAAGCCAGATGCCAGGGAACCGATGTTCTAATTGCATCGCATATAACTTTGAATGTACGTACATAGAGGCTGCGAAGGTGCGTTCTCCCCCTCGGTTATCTCCTCGAGTAGCGCCTAACGCTCCTTGCCCTAGAAACGAGGTCCCCCGAAGGGGTAAGTGTGAAGTAATAGGTTTCTCGCATTCACCTAATACCGTTGACGATGACTTTAGATATGTCGAGAGCCTGGAGAATCGTTTAGAGAAGATGGAGAAGCTTCTGCAAAAGGTCGGTCTGTTGCGCAGATACCCTTCATGATCGTCGCTCACTCCAACCCAGGTCTGCCCTGACGCTGACTTCTCTCAGGAACTCGGAGGCGGTCCCATGGACAGGGAGACTTGGCAAAAGGGGAACATGAATGGCTCGACAAGCCATGTCATGAGCCCTTATGCTACCACTCCTCTCGAAGATCTCGTATCCAGCGATGACGACGACCTGGTATCCGTCCGCCTCGCTGATCACATGCAGAACATGTCTATCAATCCAAACTTATCCCGTTTCTTTGGAAAATCTAGTGGTGTCAACCTAATCCAAAAAGCTATCGGCCTCAAAAAGGAGTACACTGGCGATGAAGATCTCCAAACTGACCCTAGGCAACGTAAATTCCGCCCTGAGTTTAATGGAAACTTCCATGTGCGTATAGTCACATCTTTTGTTTCTAGGGTTGACGTTTCATCAAGTGGGAGCTGGCTACGAAGGATGTTGTTGAGCCGACCTATATCTTTCCTCAGGAAGATCTTGCTACCTCCCTTATCGATCTCTATTTCAAGTACAATAATGTTCTAAGTCCGCTGTTGCACCGGCCAACCTTTGACCGTAAGGCGGCGCAGGGACTCCACCGCCGAGACGCGGCATTTGGGGCGGTCTATTTATTAGTCCTTGCCGTAGGCTCGCGCTTCTCTGACGATCGCCGCGTCTGTTTGGAAGGTCAGAGCGAACATTCATCGGGATGGAAGTTTTTCGAACAGGTACAGATGGTCAGGAAGACTCTGCTTGGGCCACCATGTCTGGAGGACCTCCAAGTGCATTGTGTAAGTGTCAAGCTA
This sequence comes from Suillus spraguei, assembly GCA_016800925.1. Lineage (NCBI taxonomy): Eukaryota > Fungi > Basidiomycota > Agaricomycetes > Boletales > Suillaceae > Suillus > Suillus spraguei. The sequence continues at coordinate 136,796 of JABCPU010000052.1, read as the reverse complement.
GTGTTCCTTCATTTAATTGCTAACTCCCACTCAGCTATCTGTGATCTACTTGATGGGGACCTCGGCCCCGCAGGCATGTTGGACTATCGTTGGAGTCGGTATACGTCTTGCGCAGGATGTCGGTGCACATCGCCGCAAGGCTTACAGCCATAAGCCTAATATCGAAGAGGAGCTTTGGAAACGTGCATTTTGGTATGGTTCAAATAATTTACCGTCGCGCATTGCGTCTCAATGTTTTGTCTCAGGGTTCTCATCAGCCTTGACCGATTGGTGAGCTCATCGTTGGGACGACCGTGTGCGATACAGGACGAAGAGTGGGTTTATCCCTGTTACTTTGATGATATGAAGCGGACTGAAATCATAGCTTCGATCTCGACATGCCTCTTGAATGTGATGACGAGTACTGGGAGCACCCGGACCCGGACCGAGCGTTCAAGCAACCTCCTGGCAAACCTTCTCTAGTATCGTACTTTGTCAGTTTCCTGAAGCTTAACCACATACTCGCGTTTGCCCTTCGCACCATCGTATGTAACTTTTTTTCGTATAAGAACCGCCGACTAATGACTTACTGCAGTATTCGATCAACAAGCTGAAAGTACTGCTTGGCTTCGTTGGGCAGCAATGGGAGCAACAAATAGTTGCAGAGCTTGATTCTGCGCTTAATAAATGGATCGACACTGTTCCTGATCACCGTATGTATCTTAGCTTGGTTTTGTTATCACCGTTGCTAAATTTCACAACCTAAAGTCAGATGGGATCCAAATATGGACATCAATGACTTTTTCCTGCAGTCGTATTCCCTCTATTCGAGTTACTATCATGTCCAGATTCTCATCCACCGCCCATTCATTCCGTCGCCTCGAAAACCATCTCCTCTGTCTTTTCCTTCCTTGGCGATCTGTACAAATGCTGCTCGATCTTGCAGTCACGTTATGGATGTATATCGATGTCGATCTGGTAAGCCGGTGCCTTATTCGCAGGTGCGTCAAGGGATTTCGATCTCCTATGTCTAGTCCATCGTAATGTTGCTTTAGATGGCTGCGTTTACGGCAGGTATCGTCTTGCTCCTGAATATCTGGGGTGGAAAACGCTCTGGGCTGTACACTGATCCCACCAAAGAGATGGCAGACGTGCATAAGTGCATGTCCATACTGAAGTCGTGCGAAAAACGGTCTGTTGATTTTTTTACTGTAGAGGAATATCTCTCATTAATCTATAGCTGGCACACCGCTGGTCGTTTATGGTGTGTACATTTACATCTTACTCTCTTTTCGGTGGAGAGCTCAAACTATATGGAAGGGATATTCTGTACGAACTAGCATCTGTCGGTGACCTCCCGCTACCTCAGCCTAGTCCCACTAGCAGACCGAAGCGTGAACGTGATTCAGATAGTCCCGTATCTGTTCTATCTACGAGTTCGCCGCCACAAGCATCCCGTACCATCGCAGGATCACGCCGCGTCGGGCGCGAAGCAGCTGCCCATGCTCGCCCGAAGCCTGTGAGCTCGTATGAACTTCCACTCTACAGCAACGATCTTGGGCGCCTACCGCTCTATGGCCAAGTGAACTCTAACACGTCGCCATCGCTTGGCTCGTCTAATAGTAATATGTGGTACTCCCACGGGGGTGGGAATCCGGTGCAACCGCACGCTACGCAGACTTCTATGCAAAACACGTCCCTGCCTCAAGATTACTTACAGGCCACAGTCCCTGCTTCGTACAGCGTGGATGATATGTTCTACGAGCAGATGAACCAGTATCCGTCACAGTATCAATCAGGGACCTCCGCTTATGAGGGGATGCATAGTCTGATGGATGGAACACAACAAAATGTGCTTCCGCATCCTGGTATGAATACGGACACGATTGCCATGTGGTCCAATGCTCCCACTGGTTTTGAGTGAGTCACGCTCATATGGGTGAATTCAAATTGCCCCTGCTGATGAATGCATAGGCTTAATGACTGGGGAACGTACATCACGAATGTATCTGGGATGGTAAACCCCGATGGTTCAACTTCACAGTCGAGGCATGAGCACTGAACTTCACAGTTGTGTCCTTTCTCTTTCTTATTCTCGGCTTTCTTGGAATATACATTGTGTGTTAATGCCCTAATGCAGTGAGAAGTACATGCAGCGCTGACCTTTTGTGGATTGTGTGGAATTATTATAGTTTTCGAGGAACACGAGGCAACATCCTACCTTACCTGTGTATATAGATTGTATCATGAGACCGACTCGCCTTATCTCTGTAGCCTTTCCGTAGACTCGTACACATGACTAGCCATCAGGAAAGCGGGAGTCCATATTCATGCTCCTAAGATATGTATGTTGTCTCCCAGAACTAACAGATTCACCAACCTGATACTTTAAAACCATCATCATCAGCACATTTCTGAGTTAGTTTTAACGTATCTTCCAACATGTCGACTCGCATTCCTCTTCTGTTTGTAAGGAATTCGAATGTTTCCTTTACTAATTCGAATGTCGCGCTGAAATTTATGAGGAAAGGGGACGATGACCATGGGGTTCGAGGGCACAAACGGAGTGCGGACGACCAGTGAGAAGGACTGTCAGGAAATCCTAGACATCTTCTTCAACCACGGTCATACCGAATTGGACACGGCACGGATATATGCCGAAGGTACCACTGAACAGGTGGGCATACTGATGAATCGAATGTTAAACCCTGGTGTCAACTGAACGGGTTTCACGCTAGATCTTGGCCAAGCTCGAATTGAAGAATGCGACGATCGACACCAAGTGCGTCGTGTGATTTCATGTTGTGGCCGCAGACATGCCATTGCTGACTTGCTGGCGTAGAGTCTACCCTGTCAATCCGGGAGACCACAGCCCGCATGCATTGCGGTCTATATTCCTCAAGTCCCTCGAATCTCTGAAGCGCGACAAAGTCCGGGTTTTGTATTTGCATGCTCCCGATCGCAGTGTTCCATTTGAGGACACTGTACGAGAGATCAACAAGCTTTATACAGAGGGTCGTTTGTGAGTGTCCACGTTCCTTCAAACGACGAAACGGAATAATCTGACTGGCCCATCAGCGAAATATTTGGTCTGAGGTCTGTATGTTTGAAAAATGCTCTTCTGAGTTCTAGGACTAAGTCATAAAACAGTAACTTTGCAGCTTGGGAAGTTGCAGAAGTTATCGGGATATGCAAAGCGAACGGTTATGTGCTGCCGAAGATTTACCAGGTGTTCGTAGAACTGTCTGGTCGTAACAGAGGGTACTCACGACGCACTTAGGATGTACAATGCGATCACCCGGGAGATGGAGCCTGAGCTCCTTCCTTGCTGCCGGAAGTATGGCTTGCGGCTTGTCAGCTACAACCCATTAGCGTGAGTGGAGTTCGGAATATCAATTGGATGGAAATCTTATCACAAGATGTAGCGGCGGTCTTTTTGCAGGCAAGGTACTTTCCACCGAGGAGGTAGCTCCCAAGGGTGGTCGCTTTGACCCGAATTCGAATATGGGCAAGATGTACCGAGCACGGTACCTTACGGAAGGATATCTCAAGGCTCTCGAGGTTGTGAAAACTGCTGCCGTATGTCCTTCTGCTACTGACAGTCTATATAACTAATGGGTTGGACAGGACGGACACGGTCTCCGTCTTACGGAGGTTGCACTTCGTTGGTGCCAACACCATTCTCTACTGACGCCGGAAGACGGAATTATCCTAGGGGCTAGCAGTGCAGCGCAACTAGAGCAAAATTGTGTTGATTCGGAGAAAGGACCCCTGCCACAGGATGTTGTTGATGCCCTCGACGAGGCTTGCAGGATCGTAAAGGCCCACGGAAGTACTCCGTTATATTGGCGTTGAGGGCTCTTGCCGTCAAGATATAGTCAAGAATGTAACAAACTTAGTGACGATTGAACTGGAAGTTAGCACGAGTGTAGGCTTGGTGTGCACTACCGCGATACAAACACGGCCATGGCATCAACTAGTATGACGATCGAGTATTGTACACTTTATCGACACAAACACAATACCCCTGAAGAACACGAGACCGAGCGTTTCACGTTAAAGGAATGCTGGACGGATGCGAGCGAATGGCACCAGAACCTTCCTAGTCTCCTGGGAAGACAACGCGCCGTCTTTAAACACTAATCAATAAGATCCGGCAAGCGAAAATAAAAACCCATACCGCTAGGAGAAGGTATGCTCAACCATCTTCATGAAATCCTCCGACAGAGACTCTATCATCGTGTCGGCGCTGATTCCACGTTCTTGACTTCTCCGCTCCCACTTAGCTATCTTTTCGATGGTGTCATTTCCGTGTTCCGCACAGAGCTGTTTCAAGATCATGTCCCGACTCAAACCAGGATACCCGCTCATGTGCTTGAGCAGGCACTCCGCTAGAGCCCCGAGACCAGAATCAGATGTCTGCATCATGAGCATGCGCCGGTTGATCCGGAAGACCATCTTCGCTCCCGGATCATCGATCACAAAGCGGACTGGTACATCGTTTGAGTTGAATAGGAAATAATCAACATCTTTATCAGCTTCAAGCATCTTGGCTTGACGCTCCGCAGCAGGGGAACGTTTACCCTGACAGGGACCTACGCCAACGCCTGTGAGAGACACAGTCCCATCCTGATTCTTTGGGAGATCGCGTATCGTGTCAACGATCGGATTCATTTGATCACTAGTATATTTCCAAAGGTCGTCACCCTTGGTTCCCTTGAGACCTTTCGAAACTTTCTTCTTGCCACAAGCCTTTTTGTGAACAGGCCAGTCTTCCTTCTGGCAGGATCTAACGGATGGAACGTGAGGCGTAATGAAGAAGATCATAGCACTACTACGCACCGAGAACAATAATGTACTGAGAACTTGAGTTTCGTCTTGCAACCACCGCACACCTTGAAGCGAGCGCCTTGTCCGATTTCTTCTAGCGTCTTTGTGCAGTTCTCGCAGCGTAAAAGGGGTTTGTTTCTGAGAGTAGTATTTGCCAGTGCTAAAGAATGGGCAAAAAAGGCTTCTGTGTTCTCTACGATGTTCAGGACATCTTTCATCCCGTTGCTACGATGGATAATGTCGTATATAATGGACATCAACGAAGACGACACGAAGAAACCTGGTAGTTGATTTTCAGACATGCAATGAATGATGGGCGGGAGAAAACCTACAGATGAACTTGTTCCTGTTGATAGTTGCGACTTCAAACATGACCTTTGTGCTTTCGGATCTAGCAGCATTCGAGGTCTGTTTCCACCATGAGTTTGGCAGAAACGCCGGATCAGACGACTCGAAGACCTCCAAGAAACGAGTGAGAAAAGCGATATAACCCTTTCCGCCCTCCAATAAAAAATTCGAAACTGTGACCTCTGGACAAAGAGCACGACAATCCTGGCCCCAGAGCGTAGACGACTCAGATGCCCTCTCAAGGCCCGCAAGGAGATATCTCTTCTGTTCAGAGGCATCTAACAACAACCAGATGGTTTTAAGTTGCCCATCGCGGAAGATATCGCGCAGGGTTACAGCTGCACCTTCTTGGAGGTCGCGGAGATCCGAATAGAGGGGCTCCAGGTCATCGAGAGTGAAGAAAGAATCATTCATGGAATGGGAAATCTCCTTGAGGACGTCTGCTGCTGTTGATGACGCGATCGCCGCCTCCCACTCCTTGTCCCACTTGAGCTTGTCTTTTTTGACATCAGTGATGTTGAATTTCCTGGACAAGAGAGGAGGGAGTTTCACAGTGGTTTGGTCCTCGGTTGATGCCATTCCTCTCAATGATGACTGGGAGGTTTGCTTGACGGGTAGACAGGATGCGAGGATTATACGTGTTTAAAACCAACGCTCTTATATCGTAATAATCGGATGCCATTATGGTGTAGATGACTCTTCAAAGCTGCATGATGAGTGTACATTGAGGTAAAGACGGAACGTTTGATCCCGCGGAAGCAATTCGTGTCAACCATACTCCACCTTTATGAGGTAAAAGCATCTATCGCCAAGTGTATATACCATCCACGAGGCCGCCTGTGTATGTAACATAAGTATAAGTTTGAGCTAGTGATGTTGTAAACAAGGAACAAATGAGTTCTCTAACTATATGTTTGTGGCAGTAATACAATGGGACAATCATGCATGATACATGGCGGAAAAGTTCTGTATGTCTATGTCACTTTTGAGTGTCCGTGGCACCGTGTTCCGTATCGAATTTCTTTAGGCTGACCGCATCAAAAACCAACTCGGAATTCCTCCGACCAACCTGTGTCGAGAATAAGCACAAGATCTTGTACGACAAAAGATCTCTTACATCTCTATATTCAAGGGGAGTTTGGGTATCCTGATATCCTAGTTAGCTGCTGATCATCGAAAAAAGCTTCGCATCATGAGCCAAGCAAGAAATTGTGACAGACCCTTCGCCTATTTCGGTCTCCATTTACAACAGTAAAGTCGGTGTAAGCATTGTCTCGTGGACGAGTTACCAGCGTCGACATGAGGGAAATTGTGTAAAATTGTGCGAGAGATTCATTGAAGACCAGATGCCTGTAGAGTATTAATATTTGAAAAAGCATACAAGAGATGTACTTACATGCCATCGGTCTAGTGAAATCAAACCAGTAAGTTAATATTTAATGACGAGCAAACGGACTCACAAGCACTATATATACGGCTAGGTCAACAAGGGCCCATATTGTTGTCAGTAGACCGGTCTGCAGAATGACTAAAATGCCAATTTCTCGCTCATTAACACAGGAACCGACTAGAAGTTATGTACCTCGTATTATCCTTTTGATGATATGGTCAGTGTCCAAGAATCCAGTTTTATGTTCTCTCTGTAGTGTGTTAAAGGATGTATGCCCATATCAAAACCAACAATGACATACCAGGGAACGGACAAGCAACCCGGTAATCAGGAGGTTGTCCAAAGTAGAAGAGACAAGGCCGATTACAAATACGACTTCGAACCTATGAAACTGGGCGAACACGGGGACCATATTGATCGCAATTGTGGTGCCAATGCCACAAACTGGCAGCTATGAGACAACAAGGGTGGGTTTGAACAGTTAGACTACCTACAGAATGCAACACTCGCGAGGAAGACGATGATTCCAACTAGCCAGAAACTAGACGTCAAGATACGAATTCTCCAGGCAAAGAAGAGCTGGACGAGGGTGGATATAACACCCTTGTGCATCGTCAGCCAGTAAAAGAGGCTTACGACTGAAGAAAAATACCGTGATTCCAGGTGCTAAGAATGATATGGGCGATTACTGACATGCCAACACATGACTACCGAAGAGAATTACGCACGTAAGGAGAAAACTGGTGTCAAATAAGATAACCATACCACACGAATTATGAAGAAATAACGCACCCCAGTTGGCTCTGGACAAAGCATTTTGATCCCCTTGTAGAACCTATTCGGACTCTGCATGCAGTATAAATAGGAATGGACACACCGAAGTGGATAATGAGAGTGTCATTCAAGAAGACATACTCCAGGATGACATTGGCGGTGCATAACAACAAAAGGGTTGACACCTGAAAAGTAGAGTCAACCAGCTGTCCTCCCATTTTCAAATGGCTCATACAAGAAGTCGTATCCATGTATCGTCACTGATAAATAATTGATTAAAAAGTGAGCATTCACGTTGGATTACATTGCTCACCTTTTGAAGGAAGAAAAATATACGAGCACTGATGTGACGAGTGCGCCGTACAAAATTGTGTTAAGTGCAAAGCCTGCGAGCAAGGGGCCGAACCTGATTGAGTGCGTTGGTGAGATTAACATATCTGATTAACTTGAAGACGTACGAGATGCCAGCAACAGAAAGCATGCTGGAGATAACCAATGTGCTGCTCAGCTCCTTCAAGCGATGAGGGGGCTAAGAAACTGGGAAAACGGCGCTACACCTCATATGAGTGGATAGCCTATTATTTTCGGGGGTGAGTACGTTTTCAGGGTTTAAGTCAGGGTGACTGAGAACTTATCTGCATGAATTACGAGATTTTTTTTATTCTGTTTGGAAGGTCACGGGTCATATTACGAGTTGATTTAGAGTCAAGGTCAAGTCAAAATGTCATAACTAAACTTCGGAACTTGCCGGAGCCATAGAAATTTGTTTAGAGGCCCTGTCAGAAGCTTGTTCGCTCTATTTTCCGATGGTAAACAGTGATGCTGTTTTACTACTACAAGTTAGATTTTTTTTCCCACTTGAATAAATATTTTATATGTATTAGGGGCCGGGACACAGTGAGAGCAGATTGTCGCCAATCAGAGTCTTGGTCACTGCTTCTTAATAATGAGTAAGATGTAAACCTTGGTTACCACAGATCTCGATTTCGCAGTCCGCTCGGCGTTTTGAACGCGCGTCCCAACCCGGGGCGTACTTTGTTACGCCACTCAAATTCGTATTCATTCAAGCTCGTACGGCATTCTAGAGCATGTCCAGCAAAAGAGAATGTACGGAGCCGGTATACAAAGATGATATCTGGTCCATTGAACTAAGAGTACTTACAACGGGTACACCACTTAGCGCGTGCGCAACATCTCCTCAAGTTCAGCCTTCCACTCCGTCAATTCCCCGTCCCACTCATTGAGGCGCCTCATATTTCCTCCTTTCGCAATCGAGGTACCGGCGAGCTTTTCGCCAAACTGCCGTCTGCGATGCCCATGGTGGGTAATGCAGAACCAGATAATACCATTCGTGGATAGAACGTCTCCCCAGGTTTCAATGCACCCTTCCGCACAGCCTGGGATGATGTTCAACAGGCGAAGAAGCGTACGCCAACAGAGTCGTGGCAAGTAGACCCATAGAGGGAGATCGAGCCCTAAATGGGAGGGCGTAGAATATCAGATATTATTATGATACGCCAACTATCAGAGTAGTAGATAGGCCAAGAAGTTAGAAGACATACAAATAGTATCTGTCGCACGATCCGAGATGAGCGTAGCAGACTGTATGCCGTTGCCATCGATGACCCATGATTTGGAGTTCTGTGTAAGCACACCAGCAACTCTTTCCCTGAATTCGTCAGCTGAAGGGGTTGCCCACCCGGGTCCAAAAAAAAGTGCATCCAAAGAAATATATGGCACATTGAGTTTAGTGGCAATGTACGTGCTGAGGGTTGACTTCAAAGAGTTGAACTCTCCAAAGCTTCGCAAGATAACTCATCTAAACCTACCTTGCCAACGCCTAACAAGTACCTCAGTCAATGAGCAATGAGGCCATAAACAAACGACGGGCGCACCACTATTACCCACAATATGAACTCTATAGTTGCCCTGACCGTCACCGAGCAACGGCGGGACATTCATAGTGAGTAAAGAGTTATAAGGCGCAGCCTGCTGCAACAACAAGAGCTACTACTACTTTCACACGAGTGAGCGCCGAACTATCAATAACTCCGCGTGTTAATGGAAGGCAGCTATATATACATGATGAGCGGAAAACAAGGAAAGAAACAATGAGACCTGTCCATGATGCAAACCTATGAAACTTCCTCCATGTCATCATCCTCATCCTCGTCTTCATCATATTCATCCATCCCTATATCACCGGAGACTCCTTCTGGTAGAGAACTTGGTCCAGGAACGTTTTCGGATTTCATCTGTTCTCTAGACTTTAGTTCTGAAAAACAACCACAACTAAAATGGAATACCCCTTCTTTGGCGAACACTTCGTTCAGCTCCCAAGTTCCGTTGTACTCTCCGCTACGATTCAAGGTAGCGATAGCAAGAAGGACCTCTTTGAGATATGCCTCGGGCTGCTGGGTGCGCTCACGCAGTGGCTTGATGCTCCACCGGGGTTGCTCACGAAAGAGTGTGAAGAGAAGATCCAGGAGTTGATTGCGTGGCATACGCGCCATACGCTCAAATGTGCCCTTGGCAGGTTTGGGTCGAAATTTCTATAAAATCGAGTTAGTTGTTAGCGACGATCTAAATAAGCGGACACGGACGATCATGTTCGCAAACGATCCCGAGTTAACTCCACTGCTCAACCTGTTAATACCTCCGCGGCTAACTCCAGCATCTTCTATCATAAGAATCTGCCTTCGTGGAGTATTATATTTTCGAGTTCGTTCGCGCATTTGTTGCCTGTATGACTCGTTGAAAAGAGGACGCAAATTGCATTCATGTTTAATGCGACCCGTTAGAATGGTTGTTCTAGCTCGAGGATTATACGGGGTAGAGTTTGGTCCAGAGGGTCCAGGGTCTTTGGGACGTCTGCGACTACCAGCTGATTCTCGACGTCCTCGTTGACCATTTCAAGTTCATATCTGTCTACTTGCATGCCCCCCTCAACAGAAGGTATGAAAGCTGCGTCCGGAGAAAAGACCGGCAGGCTTGGATCTCGTGGGGTTGGGTCATTCGGGTCAGGCGGCAAGAACAAGAAGATGCGAGGGGATCGACCGGATGTGTTGACGGCATCTTTGTACACCCGGATTGTAGCAAGATGAATATCTTCTGCGTCAATGGCCGCCCAGCGGGCCATGAGATGTTTTGGTATCTTTAGTTGCATACCAGCATTAGAAAGCCCGGAAAGAAAAGGGAATCGAGAGGTTCCGACAGGCTCGAAGGAGCACTCTCGACCCTTCTTTAAACAACCATGGGGTAGGGACGCTCACCTTGACAAGCCATACTCTCCCGTTTCCCTTGTCCAACATTAGCTCCTCATCAGGATCTGGTTGAGTGTCCTCATCGTTGTGTTCGGCCTCGAAAGGCTTCTTCTCGTCTTCAACGGTTAAATCATCCATGAGATCTGAGACTTTGGTCCGAGACTTTTACATTGGTGAGCTAACAAGTTTGTAACAAGTGCTTACTAAGCCAGACTGCTAAACTACACCTCGTTTCTTTCCTTCATCTCTTGCTCGCTCAAAGACGAAAGAATTGGACGCTCAACAAAAAAACATATTTTTGACCTCGTCATTTAATCGTGCACTCGAGTTGGGCGATCTAACTTCTCATGCAGTATCTTGCTCTGTATGGTTGAGGCGCATACCTTCACACTTGCACCTGATGTTTTGTCCTTGCGATGCAAAGCTAAACCAGGTGTGCTTGATTCGAAATTATAATTCGTTGAGACTGGGCGCATATATTTACTCATTCACGCATATGCTGTTCCGCCGTATCAAAGATCACCCCTCAGTACCCACGCGTGTCTCTTCTGTGAGTGAGCATGACTATAACGGCGGGTCGATGCTTCATTTTTCAAGACTCGGAGCGTGCGTTACCATGACGGTGGGATATTACCTGGCTTTTGTCGGAGAGTGCGTGGCTGTAATGGAGGGTTGAGCCTTCTCTTTGTTGGGTTGTGCAGGGAGTTTCGTAGGTGATGATGACTGCGTTGGTATAGATCGATTCCTCCCTCTTTGCTGGAGTGTGCTTGACCGCATCATGCGGGTCGACGCATCTATTATGTTTTAGCATGCATGACCGCGAAGGTGAGTCTCTTTTGTTGGCTCTGCATGCGTAGTGCTGACCGATACCTCTCCTCGTGGCTCTTTGCACTATTTCACGCTTCACTTTCTTAGCGTCTCTCCTGCGCCTTCCAACACTTCTCTTGCGTCTTTTCTTGGTGTCTCCTTTCGTGCCTTTCGACACCTCATTTGCGTATAGGTTCAACGTACCTGATGCAATTGAGCTACCTGAATTTGTCTGCTGTAGACCTGGCCAACCATTGTCGTATCATCTGGTGGGTTGACTTTGTGACGTATACGGCAGTTTTATCCTGCACAAGAATATTCAGCCCGATGTTCCGGCAATCTCTCTCTCTTCAGCCATGCTGTGCCGGGTTGCGCTTACAAGGCTTGACCTTCACGATAAAGCCAAAGCATTTATGCGCTGGTGACATTAGCTTGCATGCGCTTTTTCAGGGTCAGTCTTCTTCTCTGACATTGAACGTACTCCCGTGTTTCATTTATTAATTTGCCACCCGCGGTGGAAATGATGACGCTAGGCTGTACAGTACTGTCTAAGCAACTCGGCTTTCTGTTTCACCTCGTGTTAGACATGCTTTTTGATAACACCCTAAATCTGAATGAACTAGATCACGAAATTCAGCTTCCCGAGCCTTGGAATGCTCATTACGTGAAATCCGCCATGACGTGGAAAGAGAAAGACTGGACTGATGATCACAGGATCTGACCACATGTCGTACATACAATGATTCTAAAACTATTGTTTTCTCCGACGATCAGATACCTCCCTTCACCGCTTCCCAGGATGCCCTGGATGAGATATCTTTCCACCACCTATCCCATGATTATTTAGTATAAGATCTATCGAAAAAATAAATAGCCAACCTGGCAACATTGGCGGCTGCTGAACTCATCGAGCCCGATATCAAGAGCGATGGCACCGTAGGGTAAGTGGAACAAATCGGCCAAAGTGATATCCTATCTCTGGGTCAGCGCGACTCAGCGTTCGTTCATGCAGGCGCTCACATTTCCAGCCAGGTATTTTTGCTTTCCAAGGATGACATCGTAGACATCAAGCTTAGCAGAAAGCTGGCCTTGTAGTAATTTAACACGAGCTTGGTCGGTCTTCCCTCCATACCACCTATATTGAAAGTTGTAGATTCGACAGTGCATTGCAGATGACTTGGTACCTACATGGTGAACTTCAACTCCCATACCAATCCGGAGACGAAAGGATCGTAGTTAGATGTTTCAGTTGACGCAGCTTGCTCAAAGAATGCGATGGCGGTGGGATCGGTAGGAAGGAGGGGAGTTCCCTGCGAAGCGTACTTTGCAGCGATATATCGACAGATTGCCCTCGATTCATAAAGAATCAAACCATCGTCGTCCTTTAAATAAGGAATATCAACAATTGTTCTACATGGATGGGGAAATAATTATCGCACAATGTAAGGGACCTGGTCAAAAGGTTGGCAGGCGGTAAATTCAGGGGCCTTGTGTGCACCCTTGGTCAGATCAACGGAAATGAACTCGAATGGTACATTCTTTTCCTTCAACACCACTGCGACGCGCAGCGTACATGTTGAGGTAGTGAATCCGTAGAGCTTCAAAACCATTGTGAACGGATAGAGATGGAGTTTTGGACTGTGCGAGGGAATGAAAATTTCCTCACTATGAACAACTCCATCCTCTTATTCAAATCGCGTGAGAGACATTTGACGTGGAGAGATATTATCCGAGTGAAGCATACATATTAATCATCAAAGTCAGGAGAGATTGCGACGTCCGACTGGGCTGCAGTGCGGGGTGAGAATGGAAATCAAGACTTTCCCATCTCTACAAGATGACCTGGCGTAGAGACATGTCATCCATGTCAGGAGTGATTGCGATGTCCAACGGCTGCGGGCACGGTGAGAACGGAGATCGCTGAGATATTCGTACCTCCACATAACAAGCGAGATAATGTATCACAAAGACATGATATGCAGCACACAGCAGAAGTTTGGATGTTAGATGTTTAGGGAGAATTGATGACCAGGACGGTGCATATATTCAGAACAGGAAACCACTAAGAACAGGATATACCTGCTGTTTAGGATCAGGCTTTAGCTATTTCTTTGTAAGGCCGTGTCCAGAACACCTAATTCTGTGAACCAGGATTGTCGCTCGATTATTGTAATTAAGTGACTTGAAGATGCCGAACGCGGCTTAGCAACATGGCAGTAGTTGTTGGGAATATTGCCCGACTGGACTGCAGGTAAGGCTACGAGTACACGACTCAATGGTGCACGTAGAGAGTGGGCGCATTGAAGTGAGCTTATATACAGCACGTCCGAGTCGCTGGTACGGCAAATGCCGGGCCCGCCACCATATGCCCCACACTTTTTCCGCATTACTCGTTCCCAGCACCTACTAAGTAACTCACGTAGAATGGACGAGTAAGGAATTGAACGGCGAAGTCCGATCAGATTCATTTGTCCAAGCTATATGCATCTTACATCTAACACGAGTCATTTCTACCATCTGTTAAGCTTTGGCCTTGACCGCAAGCCACGAAGGCCTTGTAGTGATATCCTTCCACCACCTATAAGGTAGGTTGGGTGAGTTCTGGCACAATAATAGCTGTTTAGGAACGGGTGCTCGCCTTGCCACATTTGGTCTATTTTCCAACATATTGTACCCCAATTCTTCGAATACGATTGTTCCATACGGAAGATGGAATAAGTCGGCCAAGGTAATACTCTAATGAAAGCTCCTGGTGAGCAAGCCATATGATCGCATCAATCATCATTACTTACACCTCCTGCAAGATACGCCTGTTTTCCTAGTATAACTTCGTATACATCTAGCTTTGCGTTCAAGTTGTTCACCAGGTCGGCTATCCTGGCCTCATTTGGTTCGAGGCCACGATGCCTGTTAAAAACGCTTCAGCCACGACTTCCGCGGAACGTTAAGTCACCTACTTCTTGATGATTTTCTCCGCAGTAATACCCAACACAAACGGGTAAAAGTTCGATGTCTCGATTGACACCGCTTGTTCAAAGATAGCCTCCGCTTTGGGGTCACGGGGCACGAGGTCTGGAGTGCCTTGTGATGCGTACTTCTTTGCAATGTATCTGCAAATGGCTCTAGATTCATAGATAATGAAGCCGTCGTCATCCTGGTCGCTGTTGTATTAGCATCTGTAGCCGTTAGTGGTCAAAACGAGACACTGACTATGTAGGGGACCTGTCCGAAAGGTTGGAACTCCTTGAATGCAGGTGTTTTGTGTTCCCCTTTGTAGACTTCCACGTTCACAAGCTCGTACGGCACTTCCTTCTCTTTGCAGACTTCTGCAACGAGTCTGACGAGGGGGGCGTTAGCATGGCCGTGTATCTTGAGAACCATTATAGTTGTGATTGCGCAGAGGAGGAATGACTATCGTTGGTGATCTTGTGCTGCCCTCTATATGCGCTCCGCGCACTCAGCCTCTTCGATCGCGACTAAGCTTTTCTGGGTAGCTTGGAAACTGCATGCAGAAGGCTAGAGTCATCGTGACGCACGATGTTGCTGTGAGGAAGACAACGCCCGCAGAATCTGTGTCATGTTGTCGTCACTAATCCACTTTTGGAAATTTAGGCAAGTTGCAACCTAACAGTTCAGTAAGTGATAGCCCATACCTGATAGCGGAGGTACGTTATACTAGCCAATAATAACTTAGTTCCCATATACATCAGAGCCGGCGCCCATCAGTCCTCAACCTATACATATATCAGGGTTCTCAAAGCAATGCATAACTAACATATGTAGTCTGCGAAAAGTACTGCACGCGCACTGACTTGTACGTACATGCATACAGCTAGTCTACATCTATCCTAGGTTCCTATGATATGATTGATCCACTTAGACGACAGACATTACAGTACATGCAAAGTACAGGTATATAATGTTATGGTGGAGAGCACTTCGAGCAGAAAATGGGTCCAGGAAAAAGTTCGTGTATACCAGAACGTAGATTTGTCAGGCTCCAATCAAACGTCATCTTCTCTGTACCGTAATGGCACTGCTATTCGCCTCTCCGCTGGGTGCTGTGGCACCTAACTCCACATCCTCAACGAACCTCCCCATTTCACCGGGAGTAGGGGGACGCACATTTTCTTTGCGGCTCGGACGGCCCCAAGACACAAATTTCGTCTTCTGCTGCGGTGGAGGCCCTGCCGCATTGTTTGACATGCCCGCGCCAGGCTTAATCTGTTGTGAATCCTTCTTGGGCACACTCTGACCCTTTCCTTGCGCCTCATCCGCCTGCAACTTCAAAAATTCTGCTCCTCTTATCCTCAAAAACTCCTCCAAAAGCGCAGCATTCCTTGAATTCGCCTTGAACACAGCCAGGACAATGTCGCCCGCTACGGGCACCAGGCCGCTCAAAGCTGATATTGCATTGTTGAGGAGCATCCGGCGCACGAGCCAAGCTGGTAGTTCAGCCTGCCTTGCTTTGCGGACGACCAGGAAATAATTAAGCGTGACATCAGCAACATCGCCGGCGCCAGGGATAATACCAATGATGAAGGTCCAGCCAAACCGGAGACCACAAATGGAGAAGCCTTTGTCTAGGTAGTGGGCACGGCGCTGCACTGACTTGAGAATATTTGCATCACGTGCTGAAAGGCCGGGGGGTATCGCGCGCTTGAAAATATTAAGACCAAGTGCAGCGGAAAGGAAGGTCTAGGACGCACCTTTCTGCGGCGTTGTTTACCGCGTTTGTCGGTATAAAACTCATACAACGGGTCTTCGGGTTGGTATTGCTCAAGGTTCTTTTCAAAGAGCTTTCTACCTGCTTTTTCAAGGTAGGAAGTCATGACGGGGAGAAAGAAGAAGCGAATGGATAACCATGACGCATTTCTGCATATATAACAAGAGCCCCATTGCACCTGACAAGAAGGCGTCTTGGCTATAACTTTGTTTTTTGTGTTCCGCACTTTTTTGTCATAAAACTGATTCATATTTGGTATTTGTATAATTTCCAGACTATATAATGGAATTTATACACGAATTAGTCAGCAATATTACATTGGTCTCACCTGGTTTCACTCGATGCCTCGATCCAAGCTCGACGAAGAATATGTTCAGAACAGCTTTCACACTTATCTAAAGTCATCCCTCACACAAGCAAAGGTAGAGAGACTGATAGAGGACCAAGTTCTGGCATCTGCGGAAGCAGATCTTATGATATCTGGTGCGCAGCAGCTCTGAAGCAGCTCTAATGTCTCGGTCTGATCACGCCTGACGTCAATGTGACAGGCCCAGCATTATGTTTGTATTTTGCTGCCCTTAGATGCACAACACACCCACCGTCTGTACCACTTCCTCGTGCTACAAAGTCCGCACCGCCTCTCGAGCTCTCGGCAGATAACTGCCCACCAGCATTTCTTGGCTTTCTAGCTGTCTGGGCAGCTGCAGTACCGCGAATACAGGGCCTCATCCCTCAAGACCAGCACGATCTTGCCCGCATCATATGTGGCCTCCAACCTATTGCTATCCCCCCAAACTCCGAGTGCGCTGGCATCGCAGCTGATCTACGTGCTGTGGCAATTGAAATCAGCCAGAGACGCACCTTTCAGGATAGATATGCAAGCGATCTACAGGCTGCGTTGGATGCAGGCTCATCAGGCAGCGGTTTGAAGGTCAAGACGAGCTTCGTACCACCACCTGTTTACTCGGATCTACTTTCCCCCGAATCATCCGGATATGGGTCCAAGAAGTATTCTTCTCCTTCCCTTCGTCTCCATCATCCGTTCTGTCCGCATTTCCCCCGCGCACGCCTTCCCCTTCGATACTCACCCCAGATACCCCTGAAATCGACTTCATCCGCGAGACACTTTACTCCGCACTTGCAGCTGTGCTAGAGCAGATCACAGCCTCCCGAGCTCACAACCCCACCCTCTCGCGCGTCTCTTCAAATATGATCCCCCACGTGCCCATTTTGCCGCCGTCAGCCTTGCCATTCTCGAGGTGGCCACGACGCAAGGAATCATTCTTCCTGATCAATCCGTGATCATGTGCGTCAGCGCGCGAGAGCCTGGAGGGCACAAGCTCACGCCAGACGCATGTCCGGAGCCACTCAGGCCATTTATGACGGAGCTCATTGCTATTGGGCGGGACGCGCAGGAGATGCAGGACGAAGATAACGAAGCGACGATCAAGGCCATCGAGAGAGGTGATGAGGATATACCGGAACCCAGGTTCGAGCGCGTACAGGTCATCATCATCAATGGCGTACGAGTTGACGGGGGTACTGCGGATGATGGGTGCAGGAGGCGTAAAAGAAGCGTAGAGGGACGGGCTGTGGCATTTGCGAACAGGGTGAATGCCCTTGGTCTGTCGATCAGTAGAATCAAGGCATTTAGAGACAGAGAAAGGAAGTATTCGATGTATTAGGGCCACGCCCGTAAAGTTTTGGATGATACCTAGTTCAGTGGGAGGTAGTGCGTGGATGCGAAGGTGATCACAGACTTACTTTACTAATGCCAGTATTCTGCTGTATTCGATACCATATTGATTATAAATTATGCTGTTCATCTCCACACCAGCACGATCGTACCGGCCGCGTGCCCATTTGGCCTCCGAGCTAAATCGGGATACATAGCATTCATCTATCTAATGATCGCCATCAGCACGAGGTCTCACATATCTTGACGCAGTACTCCACCTAGTGATACTGACATTGCCTAGCATTGCCTTTGTGCCCACTTTTGCCTCATCGGTTTACCGCGCACACGGACCGGAACAAACCTGGCTCGAATAAATCACAACGATCCCTGAGATCATCGTTCGCCGATCAAGGTGGTATGTCTGCCAAATAAATTATAATAACAGGAAGTGCATCAGTATCGGGCAATGCATTGGCAGCCAAATTGGCGATTCGACCACGTACTCTCGGTCATTTCGTCGAGATACTATTGTGGGGAAAGCATGGTATGGGTATGGGGCACTTGTCTGCGGGGAGAAGAACTCTATGAATGGTACGTGGTGGTCCGAGGCGCACGAGGTGCGGCCATTCAGACAGGTGCTATGCACTAGGATTCGAAGTTAGGACAATGTGGACTCCATCCTCTCTGAATCTTGCGGCGCTTCACAAGAAGCGCGGGGCACGCAGGGTCTGCAGTACACAGAGCCCAAAGCAGAAGTGCCCTTTGAGACACTCCTGTGCTGATTGCGAAGACAGAAGCCAGATACAAAGTGCGCATGCGAGCTGGCCGTGCTTGACAGGAAGCTCGATGTTTACAACGCGATTTTGCTGAGGCAGAAATATCTCGCTAGCATTGTAAGTGTTGTTTTATCAACTTAGGCAGATGCTTACCTGTTGTTTCTTGTCACGTCACTTTAGCGGACTTGATCCATCTGCCCTGTGGACATATATCGATCGAAGCAGATAAACCGAGAAGCAGCGAATGGACGAAGGCATGTTTTATCACCGGAGTCATGGCTAGTTGTGAAAACGGCGTTATGTTAATGTTATCGGCAGGAAGACTCGGAAGCGGGCATCCATTCACCTCAGTCATGGTTAGTGAAGAACGGCGTTGTATTAATGTTATCGACAGGAAGACTCGGAAGCGGGCATCCAGGTCACTGGGCTAATGCAACACACTTGACGATACAACTGTTACCGATTGACGAACAATATTATTGTCGCGTATGTGCGTGAGCTAAGAGAAATTTCATTAGGGTTCCCCTCGCCTGACAAATGGGCCAAACACAGTGAGCGGTCCATGTTGTGAAAACCGATTTTTTTGGGACTCGAATTAGTAAGGCCACGAAGGGTATAAATCATTGGTGCTCATAAGTACTAGTGTCTGCGAAGGATAGAAGGCGTCAGGCTATCAGGCATAATGATGCCCTAATAGATCCCTGTAACGGCACTCGTCAGTAATGAGATACATGAAGTAGTCAGATCATATCAGATAAAAGGATGAGCCTGAAAGGCTAACCCAGCCGGACATAAATCAAACAACTTTCGAAAAGTGATAAAACACGCATTCAAAGAGTCATATGGCCCCGGCAAACATCATCATCAAATATGAGAAAGTAAATTTTGGGCTCACCGATGACTATATCGCCTGATACAAACCACCAGCCTATGCATCATCGTCATCGTCATCATCCGTCAATTCCTCTCCCTCTTGAATTCCCTGATGTCTTTGAAATCCCTTACGCCGGGCCCACGAGCGACCATCTGTGTAGGGCATTATTCGTAGAGGTAAAATGAGGGTATACCACGGGCTGTGAAGGGGAGGTCAGAAGAGTAAATTAAGAGAAAGCCATAACTTACTATCCATCCGGACCAATGTTGAAGAAAAGGCGCAGGTTAGTGCTCCTTCTGAATCAAAATCAAAGCATTACGCCCTATGCCTGACACTCTAACATCCCGCTTACCCAAGGTCAAAAGAATTCACAAAATTCTGCACAGCGTATCAGCATGCAAATAATCGTGTGAGATATAACCGCATACATCGCCTCTATCCCTTGCAATGCGCTTGTAGACTTCATGATCTTGTGCTTCAACGCTAGTCTCTCCACGAGCAACACCCCACAAATGCCAGCAGAGCATGATGAATACCGCAATGCAAATAACAACAGAGAGCATGTAGGTGAGGATATAAGCCAACTGTGGCACTATATAGGGCCAGTTTTTCTGTCATATGTAATGAGCATCGGCTGGATGATATTGACAGTGACGTACGGAATACGTGAGGCCGACTGCCTCTAGCGCTTGAGAATAACCAAGAATACTCAAGAAGAAGGTCGATAATACTAAGTAAGCCCTGATGGAGGTGTGTGAGCTACGCGAATTGTGAGAAGAAGGTAGAACATACATGAAAAGGACAAAATGCCTCTCATTGTTTAATCCAACGCATTGATTTATCCCTGCAGGGAGCTAAGAGGGACGAGCCCGTCAAAGTAATAAAGACTCACACTGTGAAATAATTAACCATCGGGTGAGCAATAACACCACGGTCAGAGCGTTCAAGTATTTACAGGACAATGATGATCATATTTTATCACACACCGGCCACATATCCGACAATGGTGGGCCCTCTCCGTGAAGTATAGGTCAGCTGCCTGGACCGCGTCAGAATAGGTGCACTACTTCTGGGCGCATTAATCCACACCTCCTACATGGAGTGGTACTCGCTGTCAATAGCACGATACCATGGTTGGACCACCGAACTCCAGTGCTCGGCCGAAGTTGAGAGGGTGAGGCCCAGAGTCGACCATTCCCTGGTTGCAAGACCTCATCTTGGACGAATCCAGGTGGTACTGTACATACATAGTAGTAGTGTGTGAAGAGGTTGAGTGCAATAAGTACGCAAGGGGGTGTGGTGAGCCAACGAAGGGGAAGGCTGGGTTGGATCACGGTGACTGGAATTAAAATTTAGGTGAGCATGCATACAATTAGAGAGCGGACCACGCACAAAAACTGGCTGCTCCGATTGCCTGCAGTACTACTGCAAGCCCAACGAAATATGGGCCTGCTGCGCCTGTGACGCGGTCTCCAGCCCGCTCGAGCCATTTGAAGCACCGAAAAACATGACGAGCACAGAGCATGAGTATTCAAGAAGAGTGACGAATGAGAAACCCTGGCCAAGCGAGTGAGTCTACGATGGGCTTCTAGTTGAAGTTCTACTTATGAGCGTCTGGAAGAAAATGAGTAGCCACATACATCCGAAGCGAAGTCAATTTCTAATGTGGCACTGGCAAGCATCTATCGACGGACAGGCTAGTTACGTCGTTGTAGGAGGGAGACTAAGTTAATCCAGAGACAAACTGATTGTACTACACTTCGATATGATAGCAGTCAGCCGCTGGTAACTTACAAACCAAGTAGCGAGTACAAAAGGTGGATGATCGAATGCAACAACTCCGAGTCAGCATTGCATGCAGACCCCACAATAATTTGAATAAGATACACTAGTGCTGCATCTAATACACCTTCCTGAGAATTACAGTCCGCATCTTGCAGATAAAAGGAATAGATAATTTAGATACCAACACGCATATATGCCACAGGGGAGAGTAAAACATTATCGTCATCGCTCTTTCCGCCGAGGCGTCCCTGGCATCTTGCGTGGTGTGGCACCAACTCCGGATGGCAGCCCTGTCAGCCGCCGCTCGCCTGCAAAACCGCCGCCTTCCTTTACCCGCTGCACTTCCCGCACAGCACGCCGTGCAGCGTCCCCAACTTTGGCTGGCGGCCGATCCATATCCACTCGTGATAGTGCACGAAAAAGATCTTGCTGGTCTTCAGGTGGATGCTGGTGCAAACCTCTTGGTATTGGTAGATGTGATGAAAGGGAAGAACTTTGTGATAAGGAAGGAAGAGAACGCGATCGGGTCGAGAGCGCTAGTGACAACAAAGAGAACCGATAGTCGAGTTCTGACTCAGCTACGTTTGTCGCCTGAACTGCAGAGTGGACGAATGAGAACAGACTGTCCACCTTAAAGTGGACACCCGCTATTCGTTCGTCGAGGCTATTCCCCGACTCTGACACCACATCAGACATTGTGCGTTTGATGAGATCCAGATCGATCTTCTCTCGAAAAGCATCCGAAAGTTCGTCCTCACGAGGTAGCAGCCACCCCCAGTCATCCGGTGGCTCTCGTGAAGCGGCTCGTTGCTTGCCTTTCGCTTTAGCAGACGAAGGAGGCTGCAGAGCTTGGCGTCTTCTCTCCAGATCCGCCTTGGAGTTGGTGATATAAGAATCGTAAAAGTGATCGACTTGAGTCCAGGCATCAGCCTCTGCTGAGGCACTGTGCGGTGGATAAATCGTTAGTTACTCATGGTCATGGATGTAGACTAACAACGAACCGCTCGATATGCTCGCGAAACTTGATCTCCCGCTCTTTATTTTTCACATTCTGTTCATTTGGCTGCAAATTTCGCTCGCCACTAGCCTGCCCGTCCAGGCCATGACCATATACAGGAGTATCAATCTTCTTCTCTGCAAGCATGCGAATGACGTCATCCTGTACAGTCTTCAGAATTTGCTTTCTGCGTTCATCAAGCGGGGGTGGGTCTTTGCCACTTCCGCTACTTGATGCTTTAGATTTCGACTGAGACTTTGAGCTTGAAGAGGCTTCAGATATTCTTGTCATAGCTCGAGCAGCAGACCAGACGAGCAGCTGGCGTGCGCGTTGTGGATCAGGGAGGTCGCAGTCAATGTGTTTATAGAAGCTCGAATCAGATACAGTAGCATGTGGATAAGCTAAGAAAATGATTAGTACCCGCGCGCAGACATGTAGAAGAAAAACAAAGGTGAATTAAAGGGGAGAGACGTACTGATTACACCAGTGTTTTCAAAACTTGTGCTTATGCGCTTGCCGCGCGCGCTCATCGACGTTCGTCGAGAGTGTTGGGGTGTCCTTTGTGGGGTACGCGGGGGAAGAGACACTCCTTCACGGAATAATTTATTGCGCTCTATTTGTGGGGTTTCGCTGTCGGGTAGAGGATGAAGCGCGTCAGAGGGGTATCGCTGAGAGGTGTGTTTAGGTGTAGAGGGAGGAAATTTGAATGAAGAGTCGATTACATCTTTGGCGCGCGACCGCTGACGAAGATGAACGGTCTCAGATTCCATCTGCCTGATATCCTCATCTAATTCTGGTTCCTCACGCGTCGAAGATGGTACATCGCGTGGCTTGGCGCTAGTAGGTGCGCGTGACGAATCGACTTTGAACCTCTTAGCTGGCGGCTTAGAAGGCCCAGCTACGGAGCTGGAGGGGGTGGGTTGCGAAAGAGACGAGGGAGGACGAGGTACAAGGGTAGTTGCGGTCGATGGCTGGGAGGACGAGTAATTGTTCTGTGGAGTTGTAGGACGCGATATCGGTGCGCGTACAATGACAAGCCCACCTGGCTGTTCCTCGCCAATGTCTAGACGCAAATTATGAGTATTTCACGCGACTTGCCTTCAAACTCTCACTTACACTTTCGTTTAGACGCGCCGTTCAGCTGTGATACATCGTTCAATGAGTAACGTGAGCACATGAATTGAGAAACATACCTTTGGCCTCTTCGCTGCCTGTATAAGTGGATTAGTATCATCAACTGCTTTCCGCTTTCCTGGTGGTTTTGGGTCTGCGGGTGTCATTGGATTTTCGAGTCCTCCAACGGCATGTGCAAGGGTCCTGTTCATGAATTTCCGTTAAATACAAGGGTTCAAGGTCGTAGACGTATATTTGTTTGTCGTTGCCGTTGATCCCGACGTCGGCGTCGGCGACGATGATCAACGGAGGGGGGAACCTACAGTAAGCGGAGTTTGAATAGTGAATTCCCACGTAAGACTTTTGATCAACAAACGGAGTGTGACGTCTTGATCAATACTAATGTCACGTCACACTAGTTACACACTCAACTTGGTAAGTACTATATGACTCTTCACTTCATACGTCTGGCTCCGAATATGCCAGTTCCTACTCTGACAATGTGACTGCCAGCTCGTAAGCCTGCCTCAAAATCAGCCGTCATACCCATACTGAGCAGCAGTTTTCCGTTGTCTCCCCATTTCCCATTGAACGCTGGATTGGTTCGAAACATCCCTTCCAGTATATCTCTGGTCCTCTTGAGTGTCTCGAAGTCTTGGTTTGGCCGCTCCGATGATGCCAGAGATTCTGTCTGTGAGCCAATAGTCATCAGCCCCTGGAGATGTAGTTTGGGACAGTGTTCAATGATGTGGCAAGCAAGCTTGAATAGCGGGAAGTCGACGGCTTCAGTTTCGGTGTCCACATATTGCAGTCCCGACTTTTGGACTTCTCCAGACGTGTTAACTTGCAAGAGCATGTTGAGAGGCGTCTTGCGGTCAGCGGGTATAGCACTATTGTAGATATCAGCATCTTCGATGCTAGTCAAACTCTGGATGGCATGAAGATTTGAAACCGCTGATTTTCGGAATGACCGTCACAGTGCGAATCGGAATAAACTCAAATGCACATACTTGTAAGTTCTCTCATCCTCGCTTGCCTCCGAAGGTCGTCTCCTTCTGTCTTCTTCATCACACCTATGAAGTGCCATCGAAGGCTGTCAAGGTCTGCCAGCTATCAATCACGAGTGGGTCTCTTCTTGTTCACCACGTAAAGGTAAGTACTAACCTTTTTCGCCTTGTTCACTAGATCAATATCAGAATTTTCTCCGAAATCCCTTTGGCCTTCCTCATAACAAGCACGAGTCATCCATGCCGGCTTGGTCTTTGACACAGCTACCAGTGTCGGAGCGTGAGATAAAGATTTCGAAGCTTCCGCAAAACAAATTTTGGTTTCAGCGAGATTCTGCAAAAGCTCAGCCCGCCGTTCCGGAGTCGCTTTATCTGACGTTGTGGAAGCCATTCTAGTCTTATAAAGGATTGACGGTGCCCGGAAGATGACCCTGGGGTGGGGCATGCTATAGAAGGCGGTGCAAAAGGTAACTCACGTAATCATCGGTGGTAATACCGCGCACCAGGCCAAAGTGCTGCGCGCCTCATGCAAACTTCATCTCATTCCTGCACAGTAGCACCCTCGACTATGCTAAAACTCCAGGAGTACACTGCATGGATTTCGGTTGATGGAAAGCCTTTGGATACTTACGCTGTGGAGACATCTCTGGTGACCAACGAAGTAACATGCTGGATCCCATCTGAAGCTGGCAAGGTGTGCCACATTTACGTTGTTAGCTCATTTTATGTCTGATGGGCCTGCTCAGGAGTTTTCTGTGCATTGTCAAAATACTTCTGCCCCTGGCCCCGATACCATTGGTGCATTCGTCTATATTGATGGACAGGGGTGTCATGGTAGCTTGTTCGAGCGCTGGAACGTGAATCATACTGTCAAGATCAGTCACGCCTTCATTTCTGACAGGATCACCAAATCGTTCGTATTTTCAACTGTACGGTTGACAGGTACTTCTGCACGTCGTCAGTTCGTTGGTTCAATGCCTCATTGCTGTCCAGATGAAGATGAATTCGTGGATACGTCATTAGCCGACTTAGGACAAATCCAAGTCAGGGTTTGCAGAGTAGCACTCGGAGAATACTACAATCCTGCCCAGAACCAGCTTCAAACTGAACACAAGGTGCACGAGCGGTCGAAGAAAGCGGTAACACATTGTGTTGGGTAAGCTGTGTGGGATGCGCAGGTCATCTAACTGAACACTGAGCATTGACTACTCAACACACCTCATCTAGGCTTGGTATGGAAACTATGATTCCACAAACAATGCTGCGCAAGTCGCAGTGCATTGGTCACCCTCTCGCAAAATTCACATTCAAATACAGAGACCGAAGTTTGTGTCATGTGTTTTACTCCTTATTGTGTTCACAGCATCTTCTGGTAGATCTTTTAAAGGCAAACGGAATTATGCCGGTGCCAGCACATTTGAAGCGCAAGGCATCGCTGGAAATAATTGACCTCACTGTTAATGACGTCCAGGCAGGGAGTAGCAGATCCACTGGTCCAGACCGAGGAGAACATAACTCGCAGAGAATAAAAGAGACAGAGCGCAGGAGCAAAAAGGTGAAGCAAGAACAGAGACCCAGTGTATTCGTAGAAGTCATTGATTTGACGTAGCTCGTGTGTCGCACGAGTGAAAGCAATGCAAACTGACGGCTATTTAAATAGTAAGTGTGCCATCACTGTGAATCACTTCGTTGCTTCTTCAGCCGTTTTTTTTGTGCTCTTTCTGCACAGCGTTTTTGATCATGTGTGCATTGTTCTCGTAGGTATCAAGGGTCATCAGTCATTTTATCAAGGCTTGTCATGCACGTTCCATATTATTAAAGATCTGACCGGGAAGCACAGCACAGAATTTGTGAGGTGAAGCCGAGCGTCCTTTGTCAGAATTTATGGTGTATAGCCTATGGCATAGGTGGTGTCTCTCCCATTTAATCACCATGTAGGAGGCGTTTGTGATGGAAAAAACACTGGAACAGTGAAATCAGTTAGGGGGATTCGACGTGTCCTTCGCCGAGGAGATCCGATGATGTAAGAAACTTTTGATCATTTTGTTGATTCATTTTTTGATGCCCGAGATTCCGCTACTGCATAGTCTATCCGCACAAGTAGTTGCCAAGGTGTTACCGAATTGCAACTATATGCAATTCGAAGTTACTTCTAGTCATCAACAGCATTGGAACAATGACATTGTGAGTTTTTTGCTGAACGCAAGTTCTGACCATTAATTCTGCTCTCTGCGTAGCCTGACAGAAGATCAAATGTCCACAGTCTTCTACATGCACATGTGGCGTGCCAGTGGATTCTTGGGTAAAGGTCACGGCTTAACTGCGAAAAGCTTACCTGAATGCCACAATCTCTACCTGACCGAACTATGATATTGCACAGTGCGAGCTAAGTAAGTATGAATGTGAGTTGGTTAGGTAGGTTTATGGCAATGCGAATGATGTACTTATATCTACTTATACAATTGGTAGATTGATACAGTGACCGATCAGACAAAATTCGAACGGATCTCGATTTGCCAGGAGGTAATCGATCAGATCTTGTCACGGCTAACACACGTACGGTGACTTCGAAGTTTGCGTCATTTTAATTGTACGTTTTGCCAGGGGTTTTCCAGCACCACTGCCTCCACTTGATAGAAGATTTTCTATTAAATAACAACCACGAACACGAGGTAAAGGAATACCGGACACTCCTCTCTCTCACGCCTAATTAGCCCTGGTGCGATTGATTTAGAATTGAACTAGTAGTATTTTCCGGGCGAATGACTGACAGCATCGGATGTCGCATCTTGGTTTCACATACCACTACTCCAGCAAACTGGGGAATTGCTATTACCCTCTAGCTATTGTCTTCTATCCAGATCTCAACCCTAAATCTTCATGCCGTTGTACGCTAATACAAATATGAACACCAGCTTCTTGCGCAGAATCAGTCTCTCTTTGGCAGATAACAAGCCTCCTTCCGCTGGACGAAAATGCCAATCACCATCATCCATTCCCCTCCGTAAACAGGTCCCTCGTGGCTGCAGCGAGGCCGAAAAGTTTATATCACTTACTAACATCGGGATCAGTGCTTCTCCTCTCCGACACACTCACGGGTTATCGGATCATGCGACCCCTGGTTAGTATTATGCACTAATTGATCGTCTATGAGCTGAAGATTCATTTTCGCTTCTGCGCCCGGCTGCGGTCTCTTTACTTTTGGTCGTGTCTGCAATTTGTCCACAGATATCTACCGCGGTCGCAGCATCAGCCTGTTTGTGTCCCGTGGCGCAGCAAGGGGTTTTCCCACTGGCAGTGAATCTACCCTACCCTACAATGCGGACAATCTGCGCGCCATGACATGTAGCTCATCTTCTCGGGGCACACACAACATTTCCTCTATGACTGTCATGCCCGAGATCACTAGCCCGACTTCATCTCTGTCCTACAGTGCACTCGACACGCTACTTAAGGGGAAGGCCGCTTCAGAAGCAAGCGCTCCATTCATCCCTTACTCTAAAGACGCTAAAGACGAAACTTTGAGAGTAGCCGAAATTTCGCATTCTTATCCCTTCGTCATGACAAACCCCAACACAAACAGGCACTCTTCAAAATCCCTTACGAACCCTGCAGGACCAAAAGGGGTTGACCAAACAACAATCGAAAAGCCACGCCTCCCATCTATCTCACCATGCCCTTCCATAGATTCGAGCAGTAGCTCGTCCTCCAGTGACTCGAGCTCGTCGTCACCCACAACGCAGTGGCGGCGTTCCCCATCTTCAGGATCTCGACCAACAATGGTCATCCAGAGCACTCTCTCAACGCACTCTCTGTCCGTTGTGCTTCCCCGTGCCATACAATCAGAAATGGTGACTGTTTCTGTCAAAAAGGGAGATAAGTTGAATATCGTGGCCGATGCATGGCACATGGAGAATGATTGTAAGCATGTGCCATCTATTAAATGGTGGAGTCTCAACTCTTTCTCGTGAATTTTAGGTCACTATGAGTGGCAAGTATACTTTGCACCCGGTGATGCAGACATGCCTAGTGTCCGTGCACGGTTTGCGCCTGACGGAAAACTTACTATCACTGTTCAACGACGCGTTCCAGGGCAAACGTCAGGTTATGGTCGGGGACCACTGGGAACCAGGTTCTGAGAATGCAGTCCCACGCTAGCCATATGTTATTTCTTCTTTTTTCCAAAGCAATTCTACAGCGTAGCATGACCACGCCTAGTATTATCATACGTTCTCTCATTAAGTCATAGTCCTGCCAGTGTATTCTAGACCGACGTCTGCCTTGGCGCATAGGGGTGTTTCCCCATTTGCGAATCATTACGTTCATTCTTCTTCTGCTAAAATTCTCGGACAAGCCCGACTTAGCACCAACCTTCTAGGTTGACAGTTCAAGAGCTCCAGTATAGTGCAGACCAGGGCCTCTCTTAGACTTGGGCGACATTCACCAGAACCTCTTCAAGCGTGATGGGACTCGGATAGTGACCGCTCAGATGCCGGGACACGTTTTCAGCATACGGCTATTAGTCAACTTGAAGGGGTCCGAACCTGGAAATGCTTAAGAACTTGAAAGGTCTTTGTCAAGGCACAAACGCGGAATTCGTGCACAAATGTTGCGAGCACTTTGAAGAGTGTCACCACGAAAAGACGAAGGAGAAAACACTATCCATTATATTGTGCCAGGTGAGCAGAGGTAGTACATAGTTATCCTATGTCCCGCTCACATGTTCAACTCACATGAGCTATAATGCTTAGACACTGAGTTTCCTGCATCCCATGGATTTTCCGAATCTCTCGCGCACTGCCAAGGCCTTCGAAGTTTACTCATGCGAAGGCCTGAAGGTCTCTGCGTTCATTTGGGCCTTTGGCGAGAAGCTCGTTGACAGATCGCAAACTTTCCTGATTGCACAGCTGATTTGAGCGTTCCTCAATACGAAAATCCAGTATTTTATCCTCATTGCCATGCATGTGCTTCCTGAATAACACTCCTAGGCTAACCGACTTTTGAAGGGTGGGGAAAAGTTAGGTCTGTTATCTGGTCACTTCAAATTAAGGTTAGGAACTACTCGGCACTGATCTGAAAACTTGTTATGCGTCTATTTACTAGAGACCCCGATCACTCAATTATCATTCTCACATGGCTGGACTCCTCGGTTGCTTGGTCGGAAATTCACAATTCGGGACCACCGTTGGGTTTTAGGTAAACTGGTGCTGCCGTGCTTGAGATCTTAGTTTGATGCGCTCAAACGGGATCTTTCTGGCAAGAACAAAAAGGACCAATAGCTCATCATTCGGCAAGGCAAAGCCTCAATTCGAGCGATTAAAGAGATGCATATCTTGTTATCATTGTATGAGGTGGTCATTCAACTAATATCTAAAGCATGCGAAATTGTGTCATTTGGGAGATAGAAGCTGCGTGCGACCGCAAGGAAGGACTCGAGGATGTCAAGTATACACGTGAACGAGATTCAGTTCTATCTTGCTATTTTCATTTCGGCATTCATCACCCCCCGAGACATGATCTGTTGTGGGTGAATTCCAAATTCATCAGAGATGTACAACAGTTTCAGAAGAAAATTGTTGAGCATCCTGTTTTAAAAGAAACCAACCTACTGAAGCCGAGGCGTAGGTTGCATATCGTGTATGTTGGCCTTGCTAATAGCTGGTTTGACAGCATCGATTTGTGTTCGGAAAGCACTCACGAATTATATCCATGAGCTGAGAAAGAATAATATAGCCACCTTCATCTATCCAGCACACCGCGATATTCTGGAAACCGCTTACCGGTAATATTTGGAAGAGAGCATGATAATGTGACTCGGATGGGCCAATACCGGACTGGCCCTTTCTCACCGCATTAAAAGTATTCGATGACACCATCAAGGCTCCTCCGCAGGAGATGATGTTTTCTTCGGTTCTTTCCAAGCTTCAAAACCCTGCCTCCGTTACGGAGCCCAAGCTTTTCGCATTGTGTCCATTGCCTATATCATCCAAGATCAGCGGGGGCGTCACAAATGTACTTTACTTAGCCTCGGGTTGGCTTGTTCTTCCCTTACAAAGGAGGATTGTTCGCTTATCCAGACCGCACATTTTTTTAACCTGGAAGCACCGTCGGTGCTGCATGACGCCTATATGGAATCATGGGACATTGGATGGGGATGCCGAATTTCTCATTGCCAGAGCGCTACTGCTATAGTAGCCTCTGCGAATTAGACCCTACTACGGCCACCCCTGATGATGTAGAAGCCCGAAACGTCCTCATCCACCGTTCTCAGTGCCATGCGATGCATTCCGGCGTTATGGTGAACAGCTGTATTGTTGACTTCTTCCTAGTTTCTGTCACATTTCTAAAATGAAATGTAAATTATGCAGACGCACCATCTTAGCCATGCTAACACCTCATAGGCCTCATCTATGGTCCACGGGGCCGAAAACGTTGTTATGCACGGCGTTTGAGCGGATGATAGAAGATTAATTTCCTGCACATACTTAGTAGGACCTTCATCCTTCCGTTGCTCAATCTAGTACCGTCATTGCTCTTAGCAACATATTATGCATTGGGTAATTTTCCGCAGCATTTAGAACCCTAGATTTTGATTCAAATATTCAATAGTGAGAGTCGGAGTGTCGTTTCACATTCATCGTCGCAATCTAAAATACTCTTCAACCCGCAGAGTTGAGGTGTCAAAAGGACGGTTACAACATAATCACGGTGTTTGATTTGAAAGGCTCGTTTAGGTTTTTAGGACACGTCTTGAACGCCATTTAAATGTCTCCACTTCTAGATGCTCACTGTAGGGTGTCTTGGACTTATAAGACGGTTGACGAGGACTTTAAAACGATGTTCTAAACGTATGAAAGTCATTCACTGTCTTATTTCACAACCTTACGCTTGACTAGGAGTCAAATGAGTTGTCCAAGTTAGCTCACTACTTACTAGCACGTATTAATTATACACTCAAGTTGGCGCAAAGCATGCGTTGAATTACTATGTTTCCTGAGGGTGAGCAACCAACTTTGTTCTAGATACCTGTCCCATCCCCATCCTTTCCAGCCCTTCAATAATACCTTCAAGCCCATCCGGAAGGATTTTATGGTTGCTCGATTACATAAATGTAAGACAAAAATCCAAGACAGTGATCGCGGAACAAACCTGAACAATACTCTCTGAGAGCCACTTTTCGACCATAGTCCAAGAGCTACGGAACAGATCTTGATTATGCGGAAATGTGGGTTCCCGATGGTGCAAAGGGCCATACGCCCCTTGCCTTCATCTTCCTTGACTGATGCAGGAAGAGTTAATACGAGGATACCATTTTGCGCTAGCAATTCCCATCCAACAGACTGTGTTTCTGGTAGCGAGATAGCGTCAAAAACAATCCTGATGGGACTATCGATTACTTTGCTAATAGCCACCACCAGCTGGTTGCCGGAAAGATGCCAGTCAAAAGAGTGGGTTACGCCATAGTTCCTGACAAGGTTTTCATTGCTAGGGACGCTGTGGGGACGACAGGATAGAACCCTGACAGATGAGCAAGTTGGATGGCTGAAACACCGTCAGAGTATGGTCGAAGAGGCCAGTCCCACTTTGCTTACCATACGAACCTACAGAAGGAGAACCGCCAAGGTGACGATGGGTTTCTTTAGTTCATGATCCCTGACACACTTTACCCAAGGAGGGTATATCCCTGCTCCCAGATGATTTGCGTACAAGCCTGCTACCGCAGTATCCAACCCCTGAGGAATGGTAGTTGCACTATTGAAAGATTGGTTTGAAGGGGGATATCATATAGCCGGTGATGTAATCGACACTCTGAAGGCTTACCTTTGCGGTGAACGTCGCAATGGCGACTCAGCGTGTGTTGCTGAAACGCGTCTTGATCGAGAAATTTCCATATGTCAATCTGTAAAGCCTATAAGACTACATAGGAAGAAAGACATCTAACACTTTATCGCCTTTGCGAAAATTTTCAACGCTTTCTAGTTCTCCGACAATGCCAGCAGTGTCCACATCCAAAATGACAGGGTAATGGGTTACAAATATCCTCGTGTCCTTTATTTTACAGTCAACCGGGTTCAGGGCAGCAGAGTAGACTTTGACCAGGAGCCGCCCGGCACCAAGCATAGAAATGCTGCGAGATCCGACTTTGAGGTTGCACCGCTTTTTGGAAAGAATAAGAGTTTTCTGCTGCAGTGACATGAAATGTAGAGGTACAGTGACTTGAGGTCTTCTGACTCTTCACCGCACTTGCTACCTATGCGGATGATTTGAAAAGTCTGCACGAGCCAGAAAAGATCATGTGGTACGTTATCATTTGAAGAGATGAAAGGCGTTGTCCCTGTGGATCACGAGCTCTGCCCAGGAGAACTACATCCTATAGCGTATGCGTTAGATGCGAGGCTAGACAAGGCTAGACTTTGATCGTAGACCAACCATGGAGGTCCCGAGGTCTTGGAAATCGCCAGGAATGGCAAAAGTTTCAGTTCCGCAGCGTGTTGGCTGGCAACAGCATGCACTGGCTACATTGCTACTACCTACTGCGAGCCTCAAGGAGAGGTGGATGTGGTCAACATTAATGCTATCGAACATGTATAAACGATATCCTCTATCCGTACTTTGCCTTGCGTTAGTGCCTTTGGTCTCCGGACGGATAGACAACTCGTCATGGCCGGGAAGCGGAATGTCCAACTACGAGATATCCGTACGTACCAGTTATTCACGGCGTCGTGTCTTGTGGTCCTTAGATATTACTTATTTCTATAGTCCCTCGCGTCTTCTTCCTCAATAGGTATGTCTTCTGCATTTATTTGGATCACTGGTTAACCATTTCGTTCTCTTTAACATAGACAAGTGTCCACCTTGTTTCAACTGTCTTCTTCCAGCGTTCACTTGCGGACAATTTGGTCACTGCGATGAATACGATGGACAGTGCAAATGTCCTCCAGGCTGGGGTGGGATAGACTGTTTACTTCCCCGTAAGTCACCAGCCCAACGCCGTTTGGGCGTCGATTACCTACATTCTTTTCTAGAGTGCGGTTCCCTCGCAGATGGCGTTGAGAGGCCGCTCAGGGAAAATGAGCCATGTAAATGCAAAGAAGGCTGGGGAGGTATCAATTGCAATGGTACGATCGATTCTGCATTATAACGTGTTACTGTCTTTCGACCTAATCGACTTCCGCCAGTTTGCAAGACCGACGATGCCTGCATTAGCTTTCCATTAGCCGGCGGTATTAATACCGATATGTCAGATGAAAATGTCGCAAACATGACTTGTTACACGGGCGGCGAGACTGTCTTCAGCAATCACCAAATGTGTGACATTACTAGTATGCCATCGGAATGCATCGACATGCAGTATACTAATCTTGGTAGACCGCAAGATCTTGGACATGCTCCCCGATCGTCCCCCACAAGTCACATTCAGTTGCGATAACTCTACTGCAACATGCAGCTTTCAATTCTGGACCGCACAACAAGAATCCTTTTATTGTGCACTGGACACATGTTCCTCTGAGGCCCAACCAGGATATGACACGAACACTACGATCTATGCATGTGAACATATCAAATGCAAATGCATACCTGACAAGTTCCTTTGCGGAGAGGAGGGAAGTGTTGGTAAGGTTAAACTGTAACTCACTTTGAATTTTTTCGTAAATTTTCATTATAGATATCAGCGATTTCTTGACAGAAGAAATCCGTGGGCCCGCGACTTTCAGTTGTAAGACTGCTACCGGATGCAGGTTTGAGGAGCCCGCTATGAATAGTCTAATCAACGATATCTTCGGTGATGCGTACATCACCCTCCAGTGCTCAGGCGGAGAATGTTTGCATTACTCTCAAGTTCCAGGGTTCCATGTGCGTAGAGTGATTGAATTGACCCGTTCGTGTCCTCACAAGCTCATAGCCCATACCCAAACCCGACAACACCAAATGGATTGCCCTGAGTTCTGCAGGTGCAGGTTTGATTGTTGTCCTAACTGTCGCAATCCTTTGGTATGTCGGTCGAGCGCGCAGCGGTGGTGACTTCGGTAAAATCAGGCTGCCGGAAAACGAAGCCTCGAAGCTCATGACAGATCATGTTCCTGCATCCCTCCATTTTTCGAATATATCCTACTCTCTTGGCAACCGCACGATCCTCGACAAGATTTCTGGGGCCGTCAAGCCGGGTCAAGTCATGGCGATCATGGGTGCATCCGGTGCGGGTAAATCTACCTTCCTTGATATCCTCGCTCGCAAGCGCAAGATGGGCCAAGTCAGCGGTACGACACTCGTCAACGGGCGGGAGGTCGCGGACACGGAGTTCAAAAAGGTGGTGGGATTTGTGGATCAGGAAGATACGTTAATGAGTACGTTGACGGTGTATGAGACCGTGCTGTATTCTGCGCTATTGCGGCTCCCACGAGAGATGAGCCTAGAGGCAAAGACGTACAGGACACTTGAGACAATGAACGAACTCGGTATCATGGGTATCAAGGATTCGAGAATTGGTGACTCTGGTACGCTTGGTGTCTGCTTGGGCTAAGGACGCATACTAATGTTGCGCAGGACGCCGGTCAATATCTGGAGGCGAAAAGAGACGCGTTTCGATAGCTTGTGAATTGGTCACTAGTCCTTCGATATTGTTTCTGGATGAGCCTACAAGCGGTAGGGATGTGCTCTGACGAATGCCAATAACACGCTGACATTATACAGGATTGGACTCTTATAATGCCTTTAATGTTATCGAGAGCCTGGTGACCCTTGCACGCGATTACAATCGGACCGTTATCTTCACCATTCACCAGCCTCGTAGTAATATTGTTGCCTTGTTTGATCATCTTGTCCTTCTCGCTCAGGGGAAAATGGTGTATTCTGGAGAGTTCGCCAAATGCCAAGAGTACTTTGCCAGCATTGACCAGCCATGTCCATCAGGCTTCAATATCGCGGATTATCTCAGTGAGTAGTGTAATGATCCTACAGTACTGTGCGACTGACTTCTGCTATAGTCGACCTAACAGTACATGCTGCACTCGAACCACGAAGCCTAGATTCTCCTTCCAATGATGCGGTATCGTCGACATCTGTTGACAATCTTTTAGATGAGGAACGTGCTGTCGGTACGTCGTCTGTACGATCGCATGGTCGCTCTTCCACTGCGGTCGAGGAGGAAACTGAGCTCCGAACTCGTCGCGTCTCTTTCACAACTTCGATCAAACGCAGGACTTCGCAGCTTCTGGAAGCCGTCCGAAGCTCACCATCTGGTGACAGCACGCTTACTCCCAAGCTTACGCAGCTTGTCGAGGCGTACTCTATGAGCGAAGTCGCGCAGTCGATCAAGACCGAGACAGAGGAGGTTGCTATTGCACAGCGTGGAGCTGATGTCTCACACGCGGATGGTGAACTTCGAGACGTTGTGGTTGAAAACACCTTACTGCGAGGTCGGAAAAGAGCCAGTTGGGGAACACAGTTCACAATTTTGAGTGGTCGGGCGTTTAAGAATCTCTACCGTGATCCGGCATTACTGGCGGCTCATTACATATCCTCCGTCGTGCTGGCTTGTGAGCCATTACCTTTTTCTTGTGATTTCATATTTTCATATGCCTTTTCTCAGTGATATGTGGCCTCTTCGTCCATAACGTCAGCGCCGACATCGCAGGCTTCCAAAACCGGCTTGGTGAGCGGTCTTATGCCAGTTTCTTTGTTTATTTGACTGATATGGTTCAGGCATTTTCTTCTTCACGTTGGCACTTTTCGGTTTCTCGTGCTTATCTAGCATTGGATTATTCGCGAACGAGCGAGTCCTCTTCATGCGTGAAAGGTAGGGCGATTCCGTCAAAACATATTTCTCACATTCATTATATACCACAGAGCAAACGGCTACTATTCGACCTTCACTTACTTCTCTTCGAAGGTAACATAACTCAATTGGTATTGTATTTTTTTATAATTTGACCCTTGGTCAGGTTTTGTTTGATATCCTGCCACTCCGCTTGGTGCCTCCAATTGTCTTTGGTGGCATTGTTTACGGCCTAGTTGGCCTCGTACCCACAGTTCCAGCCTTTTGGAAGTTCATATTGACGCTTGTGCTGTTTAATTTGACGACGGCAAGCGTGGTTCTTCTACTGTCAATAGCATTTGCCAATTCCAGCGTGGCAAGCTTAGTTGGCACCTTGGTAATGCTTTTCAAGTGAGCTATCCTTGTAGACATGTCAAGCAGTATTGATTGATAATCACCACAGCCTTTTCTTCACAGGCCTCCTGGTCAACAGGGACACTATCACACCCGCCTTGCAGTGGTTACACACCATTTCATTCTTCCATGCTGCTTTCGAGGCGCTTGCTGTGAATGAACTGAGATATCTACAATTGAAGGAAATTAAGGTAACGTCGATTACCAATTTTTATTTGTCATCTAACGTGTTCGCTTCAGTATGGTGTTGAGCTGGACGTTCCCGCGGCTACCATTCTTTCGATATTTGGTCTTAGAGCTCAGGTAATAGACTCCTACACTATCATAAATCATGCGTTGATATTCTGATCGTAGTCATTTTGGTGGCCGAACATATCCCTGCTTGGTATCTTCTTCGTGGTACTTACAACCGCGAGCTTCTTCATGTTGCATTTCTTCGTAAAGGAAAGACGGTAAACGTTTTTTCTTGCGGTATATGCATGGCTCTATTCGTGACAATACAACAGTATATATTCTACATCGCCTCTCTCATTTCCTATGATTACTAAAGCCATTTTCTCCCAAAAGAAAATGTATTGCTATAGGTGACGAGTTTGGTGTGTCACCTGCATCAGCATCTGTGTTCGTAAATAATTTTTGATTAGTTCGACCAAGCTTCATGTAGGTGGCAATCAACCTGTAGATGCAACTGGACAATTGTTGCCAACGTTCCTTGAACTGTATAACCTGATGGGGTCACACCAAATGGATCTATGGTTGGGAAAGTAGTACGTATCCTGAAGCCTTTTCTGTAAGAATGCTCAGTATCCCCGAGCACATAAATAGCGCTATCCCGGCCTTGTGCTTCTGAAATCATTGATCACGATTTGGTTATGTTAATCCGGAAAAATCGCGGAAAATCATTCTTGCCTACCTGGGCCTTGGTCGATAGCCCAATTCACCGCGACGTGTGTATTTCGAACGAATACCGTCAACCACTGGGAACAAATACATTGCCGCTGAGATCGAGCCCTTTGCATTGGGTGTACTAATATGCAGCGGAAATCGTTCTGAATAACCGGAGAGGAATGCTGAATGGGCCAATGGCAGGGAATTACGACCTATTGTAATGGCTCCTAGTAACCATGACCCTGGTAATACTGGAGTGGTGATTATAATTCCGAGCTAATTGATAGCAAGATGGAACACTAGTCAATCGTCAAAAATAAAACAGGACAGCGTTGTATGACCGTGGGGTGTGTGACGTTCTGTAACGTCCCATGGTAGGAATACGATTGATCGTCGAAAGTCGACTCAGAGTTGGTTGGTTTGATTTCGGGATTAGCTTAGCGTTCTGCAAACAGCCGATTCATTATTGGACGTGCTAAGGTAAACCACCGCAAAGATCCGGTTACGTATTGATAAAAAATTCAAAATGGGTGTCATACTTACTTTAGCTAACACTGGTGATGTGCTAGTACTAGCAGCATGCCGCACTGCGGGTACGTACGAGCATACCGGTCGCTTAGATCATTCGCGTGTATATAGTTCATATCGGCCGTTCCAGGCCCAGCCGATAAGTACGACCCTGAGGGAGATTAATATGTTCACCTTCTTGGGGTATATGGGGCACTTGGCAGTAATCTGTAGTAGTGCGGAAATCCAAACCTACCAATAGCCACACATCCCCGCGAAAGTGACGCGTTTAATTTTACGTCCCGCGTTATGTTGTTTTCCCTCGAGTTCACTTGAGGTTTATATTTTAGTGGAGGATAATATCAACCTAGCATGGGAAGGACGCCTACCTTAAGGTTTACTTGCCTATTTTTGCTTATGTGAGCGTAGATTTGGCATAGATGGCCAAATACGTCTGAGGATGAAAACCTGATAAGACTCGCAAGACGCTCCCGCGAATCACTCTCACACTTCTGCCACTGCTTCGCCACACCGCGTGTGGCATCATTCTGCTGTCAGATCAAAGGTAAGAGGGATTGACCGACATCATGATGTAACTCACGTCAACATTACCTGTCTATCACACGTCTAGTAGTGACTTTATTACCTTAACCTACCTCTTCAGTAAACCATCGAGATAACAATGGGCCATGAAGAAGCATCCGCAGTCCTAGTCGACATGTGCTACGCAGTCAAATGTGACAAATGCGGCAAAACTACCTGGAAGGTAAGTAATCGTCTCCTTGGTGATGTTGTGTAATACATCGTATTGGAGGCGGCAGCGCATGCACGCACGATGCACTGGTGCGCATGATGATTGGGTAACGGAGAGGGTTCAAAATGCTTCCGCGGATGCTGAGGGCGGAAGTATCATGGGATCAAGAGAACGCGGGCCCGACCCGCGAACTTTGTCTATTTACACATACCCTCTCTTACAGTGATAGGTTGAGATCTAGCTGACGTGTCCTTTCAAACAGGGATGTGGACGTCACGTCGAACAGGTGAGAAGCTTTTCTTAACTGATAGTCGACGTGAAGTTTGGGCGTTCAAGTTGGATATTGAAATGCCAAGGGATAATATGATCTGTAGGGGAGGGATGGACATTTCCACGCTATCGTTTGATGTGGTCCCTTTCGAAGACACCCCATCACGGCCTCCTCGCATCTCTGCTTGAACTTTGAGGGTTCCCTTGGGAGTGCAGGGAGGGTCCAATTTAAAACTTCTGCTACCCGTGGCACCCTGTACTGACATATTTGTCTTGTACAGGTTATGAAAGACGTTAAAGAGGAGAATAAATGTGCTTGTCCCCGTTGAAGATACGATAAGCGGTCGGCAAAATGACGCTACCTTGAGCGTGTTCCTTGATAGCAGGGCTGCAGAGGGGCTGCATTTATGTGATTGAAACGTTCACCAGAGTCCAGATTTGTGATAAACGTAGTCCGTGAAATCTGTAATCGTAAGAAGGCTGTTGCATTACGGAGTGTCCGGGGTCAGCCGCATGCCGAATTTGGTCGTTATACGCTGCTTTAGATTGCAGTTTCTTTGAAGCGTCGCTGTTTGATCTCCTTTCCCTTTCCTCGTCTTCCAGTCTATTCAACAAACATTTCTCTTTCATTGATTCGCAATTTATTTCTTTGCAAAGGACTTCATGAGTCCTCAAACAAGATGTCTTCCGACATAGACTCAGCAAGCAGTGCACATGCTGCAGAAGACCCCTCAGGACTCCCATTCGATCCGCCAGGCAGCGTTCGGATGACAGCTGAGCTACGCTACAGGTATAATGATGACCGCAGACCTATCGTGAACCAGTATTTGCGCGGTCACCGGGTTGGAAAGGGTCAGCATGGTGAAGTATGGGTATGTTGGGACTTGTCGGATAATCGTCGCGAGCTGGTCAGTTGTCATTCTTTGCCCACCCATTTGACGCGATCTTGTTAACGCGGCATCCATCAGGCCATAAAGGCTGTCAAACGTAATAACCCACGCGCCGAGAAGATGAACATGCTCCGTAGACGAAACATCCCTGCGTCGTCTCACACACCACTTACAGAAAAACTTGGAAGCCTTGAGCATAAAATACGGAAAGAGATCGCAATAATGAAAAAATGTCGTCATGGGCATGTCGTTCGCTTGTTGGAGGTTATCGACGACAAGCTGAATGATCGGATATACATGGGTAAGCATTTAGTCTCGCTGTTTTCCGTGGAATCGGAGAATCGTACCGCCTATCTACTTCCTGACTACAGGCCATGGGTGAGTGTCTCAGCTGAGAAATTATGACCTTGTGGCTGCAGTCTAGGAAACCGTATGATAGGAGGGTTTACATGTGTCATGTACTCACAGCCACTTCTAGTCATGGAATATCTAAGCGGCGGAGAAATCAAGTGGCGCAACGAGCAAAATGAGCCTGTGCTGCAGGTGGACCAATGTCGACGAATATGCCGCGATGTCATCCTCGGCCTCGAATATCGTAAGCTTAATGGCACATCTTCATTACCACAGGCTAATCTAGTCACTCCTTTACCTATTCAACACCCAGTCCATTATCAGGGAATTATTCACCGTGACATAAAGCCCGCTAACCTTCTCTGGACTGCGGATCGCCAAATGGTCAAGATCAGTGATTTTGGGGTCTCGCATTTCTCGTATGCGCAGCGCCTCGCCGCGGCAGGGCGTGGAAATGCTCTAGATGACGCTAACGATCCAATTTTGCTGGATGATTCGGACCTTTCCAAGCGCGCTGGAACCCCACCCTTTCTTGCCCCTGAAGTCATCGCTGAGTATAATGATCCTTCACCATCCATATCCACTTCTGCCACCTCGATCACTCTGCCGTCCTTGAGGTCTGCACCACATATAGGCTCTTCTTCTACTGTACGCCCGAACACGTCCCAGCGGTTGCAAATTACGAAGGCCATTGATGTATGGGCTCTTGGTGTCACTCTGTACTGCCTTCTTTTCGGCAAAATCCCGTTCAGAGCCCCAGATTCGAGCGAATACATGCTCTACAATATCATATGCAAAAATGACTGGGAGCCAGAAGACACTATGGGTTACGATCGCCTTCCAACTGGTGGGCGGAAACCTAGGGATAAAAAGTCTGAGGGATTTACTGTCATGAATCTTCTCGACAAGCTGCTTGAAAAAGACCCCAGCAAACGCATGACTCTTGATCAAGCAAAGGTTCGTCAGTTTCATTCTGTGCGCATTTACCACATCTCCTATTTTATGTGTAGCGCTTCGTTTGGTTCCTGCGTGATATTCCACATCACCAAGAATGGCTTCGCCAAACATCACCTTCCAGGACTGACATGGTGATGGTCACCGAGTCTGACACCCGCACTGCGATGACTACCGTCCGCTTTAGCTGGGGCTGGCCAAAGCGTCTCACACGTCGCATATCCTCGTTATTGAAGGGTGTTCGTCCTTCACGTGCCACGTCATCACATCATGAGGAAGACGACTTCGGTGTGTGTTCCTCGCCTAACATTGCAGTAGAGCGGCACAAAAGCGCTAGTGTGCGAATGTCAAGTTCTGAATTCGATGAGGGGAATGGTCGTGGTGCTGCACGCTCCGCCATCGTGCGTAACGACTCAACGCCAAACATGGGGAGGAGAGAAGAATCGATCGAGAGATGGGCCCGGAATGCATCCAAGGGCAGGGCGCGTGACTCCCATGTCAGTCGCCCTCCTTCACGACAGAGAGAGTTCAAGACCCTTCTTCCACTTGATCAAAGTCAACCTGGTGCATCATGCTCTCCAGGTCATACCAGCCGTGGCAGAGACAGCGCCAACACTCCCCTTCCTGATGATGCGATGTTCTTGGGCGCTGGTGGCGTGTGCAACGACCCAAGCAGCCTCATTTCGTCAAATTTACCTTCAGGTCTCAATCAGTCAATATATCATTCTCCTGTCGTGTTACGACACCCACAACCTGAACGCATCTACATTGCTCCCTCGACTTCAGCTGTTCCCGACCCGTCCTTACACGACTCCGGGCAGAGCCGGCATCTCTCTATTCGGTCTGCTACTCAAAGCCCCAGTCCCTTGCAGCAAGTCGCATACGAATCGGAATCTAGCGCGACAAGCGAGGATGATTACGACGATTTCGATGACGACTCCAGTTTCTTTCGGGATACTCGCAGGGATCGCCAAGCGGAGTCGGAGGCTTTACAGGCTAGCACCAGCTTCATGTATGAGGAGCTAGATGAAGATGAGAGTGACGAGGAGACGGTTCCTATTGAAGTAAGGCGGCGGCGTCCATCTGTTTCCGTCACGGCTACCTCCCCCATACCTTTTTCTGACTTCTCTGATGACGCCAACTGAGGTCGAGGCAGGCAATTTTCTGTACAGCACTCACTTTCAGCACATTATGATATCTCTCGGACTGTCACCTAGACGACTGCTCATCTTCTTTCTGCACCATACCGGCAGACGGCCGCCTGCAGTTTCCACTCATTCCTGATTTAAACTCACATTCAATTTTTCTTCTAGACCTATGTATTTCCACTGCATCTGTGATTTTATACTCTTTTTTGCTTCCCCTCGAAGAGGCAACATAGATTTAGGTAGCTTGCTATATGTTCTAGTGGCAAGGAAGACACGGAGTGTTCTCAGACATATGAAACTGTGCCCCACAACATCTAAAAATACCTGATTCATGTACTAGTACGTTACTGGTATAATAAACACGACTCGTTCCCATCTCTCCTAAATCTCTGATGGGGATCTGTCATGATTTCCCGCGGCAACCCTTGACATACTGACATACTAATGTATGTAATAGATCAGGATCAGCAGGATGACTCGATCCGAGTGCCTCAGTGATTGCTGCCAGCATCACAAACACCGTCTCGGGCTGGAATCCGTGTCATCATCACAAAACTCCACTGCAGCTGTCTAGGTGGGTATACGTGCATCGTCATATTCACTCCTACTGTGATGCAAGCTTTATTCTCGCAGGACGATTAACTCTCACAAATCATGGCCACACACTCCGACGGAATCCTTGTCTCAGCCTCTGGTCTCAGCACTCCCAATGAAACTAACGTTGAGAAGGTCGTCAAATTTCTTCCAGCAGACTTCTATACACACTTTTTGTCCAACACTGCCAAAGAACGGAAACCCAGTCCTAGTACGTTTCTAATCTCTAGTATCATGATAAGTCGTGGACAGTAATGTCCACTTCAGTTCGTGGGCTGTTCCCATTGGAAAAAAAGCCAGGTGTAATATCGCTTCTAGCGGGAAAACCCAACGCTGCCATGTTCCCCTTCAAATCATTATCTTTCAATATTACCTCCCCTACGGACCCATCGCAGGAACAGTCGATCTCGCTATCTGGAAAAGATCTTTCGGATGGCCTGCAATACTGCGACACTGGTGGTCTTCCTCGTCTTCAGAAGTGGTTCATGGGATTGCAAGCGCTCTCTCATGCCCGCAAATCAGGCGAGGGATGGAGTTTATCCATTGGCGGCGGTTCGCAGGACTTGATTTATAAGGTAGAGAACTCTTCTTAAAAGAATGATGGTTCTCATGTTTCCGCAGGCGGTCAACGCTTTAGTGAACCCCGGAGATGCTGTTCTCGTGGAGTCTCCCGTGTATGCGTGAGTTGAGAATAGTCCGAAGAGAAGTCGGCACTTTGCTGACTGCCATCTATTCAGTGGTATCATCCCATTGCTTGACACTCTACACTGCGAGCAAATTGGTTGGTCGTATTCTGGCGTTAACCTACTCGTGCTCAGTAAATTTCAGAGATCGAAACGGATGCCAATGGGGTGTGTTCTCACATGTTACGTGATACCTTGGAGAATTGGCCTGTCGACAAGCCGAAGCCGAAAGTCTTATACTCGGTGCCCGTAAGCTCTGTTTGTCCAATCTGTGGGCTAAAATAACCACATTGCAGTACGGCTGTAACCCTACCGGGATGACAGCGACCACTGAGCGTCGCAAAGAAGTGTTGCAACTTGCACGTAAATATAATTTCTTGATTCTCGAAGGTGGGCCACAATCCTTGTTTT
Organism: Suillus spraguei; assembly: GCA_016800925.1. NCBI lineage: Eukaryota > Fungi > Basidiomycota > Agaricomycetes > Boletales > Suillaceae > Suillus > Suillus spraguei. The sequence goes on along the minus strand of JABCPU010000052.1, from coordinate 92,830 downwards.
TGACAGAATAGATTGAATCGTTACTTTATTCACAGACGATCCTTACTTCTACCTGTACTTTGGAAAAGCCGCTCGGCCGCTGTCGTACTTCCAGCTGGAACTTGACGAGCCTGAGGTCGGTCGGGTTATCCGGTTCGATAGCTTCTCGAAGGTTCTCTCCGCAGGCATGCGCATGGGTTTTGCATCGGGCCCGAAGCCGATTATTGATGCCATGGACATGCATGTACGTACAAGATAAATGTGCACGTGCTTTGTATCTTACATTCAATCAGACTTCAACGGCCAACCTGCAAGGCTCATCACTCATTCAGGCGATCACCCTCGCACTGGTTGAAGAATGGGGCTATAATAATTTCTTCGCACATACACGGGCCGTGGCCGACTTTTACCGCGAGAAACGCGATGTGTTCGAGTCTGCTCTGAATGCGCACCTCAGTGGACTTGCGGAATGGTGCACCCCTGAAGCGGGCATGTTTTTCTGGTCTGTGTTCTCTGTTCTCTGTTGATCGATATGATATGTTAACAAAGACATTACAATAGGTTCAAGCTACTTCTCTCACAGAATCAGACATCCAACATAGATGAAGGTGACTCAGAAGACCTCATCCGAACCAAAGCATATGAGGGCGGTGTGCTCGCACTCCCTGGAACGGTCTTCCTTCCTAATGGACGTAAGACAGCATTTGTGAGGGCCTCGTTCTCTTTGTGTACGGAAGAACAAGTGAATGAAGCGCTGAAGCGGCTCAGAACTGTGTTATTGAAGGAGAGAGGACAAGCGTAGGGAAGTTGGATCGACTGCAGCGTAATATCAAACACGGAGATGCTCCCATTCTGTCAAAGCTATTTAGTTACCCTTGGATACAATTGAGATGAGTGCCTCATAAGCGTCAAGGGCCACTCGCAAAGCTGCTCTTTGTGACTTCCGTTGTCACGTGGTGTTGTTCATTTCTTGACAACCGTATTTGGTTACTGTGGCCACAGCCAAAGCATGCTTGAGCAATTTCATTGAAGTAGTGGAAAGTAAGTGCATTGTACAAATCAATATTTCCCTTTTCTCATCATCAGCTCATCATGGTACGTGTCTTCCATGAAAAGAAGTTAATTTCTGACCTGAAAACCTGCTTGCAGTCGAACTTTGGGCGCAACAGGCAATCAGTATCAGACATCGAACAAGAACTCTACGATATATTTAACAGACACCCAGCTTCGCGTAAAATCCAATCAGGAGAACCAGCAATACCTGCAGATGCACTTCCAGACGTACTCAGTGCATTTTCTGACTCATATAATGGCGTCGACCTGCTCGATGATCACGAGATGGGCGCGCTCAAGGCAATCCTCGCGAGCAGTCCCGGGATTGAAGTTACACCTCAAATCTTGCTACAGGTAGTTGCAGAGAGGACGAGGAACAGTCCACGAGACAGCCCAAATAATTCGCCATTGGAAGAGGATGTGACGCTGCCCGACGATCGTGGGCGCAATCCTTTTTCTCGCAGTACCAACCACTCGCGATCATCTAGCATAGTCTCGGTAGGAGCTTCACGCGTCCCCAGCCGACCACCGTCTGTGCCACCCAAGACGCCCAATACGAGCATTAGCTCTGCCTTTGACACGTCGCGACGACAGCGAACAACCCCGTTGGAGGCACAGCCCCCTTCCAGCTGGGCGAAGCGCCCTGCACCCGCCAGCAGACGCAAAAGTATTGATGGGGGATCTCAGCCTGCTCTCAGTGACTCAGAAGTGCGCAACACCTTCTATGTATATTCATCTGTTGGACTTAACTATAATTAGTCGTCGTTCTCCTCCAGTCCCAGTGTGTTTGGTCGAACGCGCACGCCGTCCAATCCAACGAGTCCCTCGAGTATATCCATAGGCCTCTTCTCTCCTAATTCGGTCGCTTCGCCACCTTTCGCGCGGCCGCACTCCCGTACGCAGTCGCAGCCCTTCACTAGCATTGGGATCCACTACTCGTCTCCAGACCGGGATCACCTTTCTTCGGGAGAGCATTCACCTGACGTAGACTCGTCCTTTGATTACCCGCAGAAAGGTCACAGCTTTGCACGCCAACTCTCCTCATTACCCATGCCACACTCAGCATCTGACTCGGACTCTGATGACGAGAATGAGTCGTCTTTAGGCTTAGTTACGGAACGGTTAGCAACATCGTCGACCGTGTCCCTTGAGCCTACGGAGCGGTGGAGGTTTTGCAGAAGGCCAACGCAGAGCTCGGGCGGAAGCTGATCGAGGCCGAGAGGACACTTGAGAACAGGCTGAATGAGCACGACATGGACTTGGATGAGATGCAGGGGCGCTTGGAGGAACTCAAGAGTGAACTTATATCTACCAAGCGGGAGGAAAAGGAGCTTCGAACGAAGGAGGTATGTAATGCATGAAGTGCGTGGACCACGTCTGATAGATGTCATTTAGCGAACTAACTCAACTCAAATTGCGGCGCTGGAGTCCGAAATCGCAAAGTTAGAGAAAAGTTTGGAGAATGCGCGTTCGTCTTACCAAAGCTTACAAAAACAATATCAAGAGCAATGTGGTAGGTTCACTCCAAGATCCCCAAAATTGTGACTTATGTCAATGTAGCGGAATCTGAACGCTATCGCAACCAGCTCCGCCGTCGAGACCAAGAAATAAAAGATTACCGAGATGCTGCCGCGCTTCAGTCACTCGAAGCTGTGAAATGGGCTAAAGAAGCGTCATCTTATGAAGATCGCCTCGCACATCTTGAGGAGGAGCTGGCCATTGCGCAACAAGCCCACGCCCAGCTCGATGAGCAGAAGCAGGAAAACCTCATTCTCAAAGAGACCATCGATCGCATGCGGTTTGATATGGACGAGATGCGCAGTGCTGCGACAAACGCTGCTGCGGGAAGCGGGCACTCCAGTGCGGCGAATACCGTGAGCAAAAGTCTAGGCGCTGAGCTCATGGGAAAGATGAGCGAAGGCTGGGGTGATGAAGATGATGAACTTGAGGATGAGCGAAGTAATGGTGAATTAGATATGGATATGAATGAGGATACGGAGGATGAAGAGGATGTTATTCAAACCATTATAACTCGGAAGAAGAGGGTGAGTAATCTTCGCATTTGCGCCTATCATCTGACACTCCAAACAGAAAGTTGGCCGTATTAACAAAGCCGAGATCGTCACTTTCTCAGAAACCAAGGAATACATTGATACATTCACGCAACATGACGCTGCAGAGTATACATCAGCATGTGCAATGCAGACAGATCCAGAACCAAAGGTTCTTACTTCATCGTCCTCCATTCAAACAGAAGAAGTTCCCCATGCCATCATTGCTATCCAGACCGATTCAGAATTGCCTCGGATCACATCAAGCATCGAAATCCAAACAGATGAGCCAGAGTCAGAAGTCACTCGGTCCGTCTCACCGCAGGTCACCCCAGAAGACGACGAGACACTTGCGTCTTCATCGTCAACTGTTCTCCTCCCACACCCAAGGGGCACCTGGACTCTCCTCACCTGAACGACGCACCTCCTTCTTATAACTTCGTGACTGAGCTCGAGCAGGTCAATAACGCATTGATGGACCGGCACAAAGGCATCACCATACCGATACGTGGCATTCCTGGAGGAATCTCAGCAGACGCTGTCGAGGAGTGGAAAGCGCTGAAGGAGGAACTTGGGGTGGATGCGAGATGATAGATGAGCTGATCGCTTGCTCGACGACCAAGCGTCAGCCGCATCGTCAGAACCGTTTCTACAAGATCTATAATACCTATGTTATCGGCAAGGGCGGAAACAAGGGGGATGGAGAGGGCGACGCTTGGCTTGCTGGGGCTGCTCGTCAGGCACTTATCAGTGCTGGGGCTATGGCGCTTGTATTCCTCTGCATGACCTCACGTCTGCCAGCCATCGGGGGGCAATATTCGCCTGTTGGTGGCCCAACAGTATACGACCGCGCTGCTTGGTCGAGTTTTAACAGCATGCAAGGACCTGGTGAAGGTTTCGGTTATGATGCCACTTCTGCTGTATGGAATATTATGGGGCGTGTTGGTTTTGGGGCTGCTAGGATCGCAGGTGGCTGGCCGACATGATTTCATGATCATTCAGTCCATATTTCATGTCCATAATTCTTATCGCGTTATCTATTTCTTGTCGTACTGCACTCTCCTTACCCACTCATTCCGAATCTTGCATAATAAGCATTCTTGCTTCGTACATGTCACTCCTTCTCGTTTCGACATCATCATCATTGTATTGTACTATACGATATAACAACCCAATTGGAGGAACGCCAAGTTTAAGCCATTAAATTAATGGTAAGCCAATTGAAGTGTAGTATGTAGATCGACTAATTGTCACGTTATTCTGCTTCCGTCGCCACTCAAAAGGAGCATGTTTGCTACGTGATTGATGGACCTTGCTCCGAAGAGCCTACCGCGAAGTAGTACTCATCAATATTAAGATTCATCATATTAATCTTAATGGTTTCTAACCACATTCGACTGCCACGCTCTCGGTTCTCTCACTCTCCCGATTCTCGCATCTCAGTCTCTGCAGCTGAGAAACTATTTTAAACGCATTGTCCATGCTTTCGATTACTTCCCACACACTGGCACTGGTTGTTGGCAGGCTGCATCACTCGTGCAGTACGCGTGCACCCCTTGGCTCCTTATCTCATACCCACCTCTCAGAACATGAGGCACTTCAACGTCGTCGTCCTCGGAGGTTTGTCATTCATTCATTTGTGTCTACTGCATTGCTTCATATGTCGTAGCCGGAGGAGTTGGGAAGTCTGCGTTGACAGTGCGATTCGTTCAAGATGTCTTCCTGGAGAATTATGACCCCACAATTGAAGGTACGTCCTTGGTGATAGTCTATTTCAAAGTGACGTGAGGGCTTACCGCATCGTCTTTGCAGAAGCTTATCGGCGCATCCTCGATATTGATGGCGTAAAGACTTCGGTGAGCTCGCGTGGTTACTACTACCCCCGACCCCTTTTGCTAAAGTTATTTCCAACCATCTGTTTCCTTGCAGCTCGAAGTATTGGATACTGCTGGTGCTGAGCAATTCACTGCCCTGAAAGAGCTTTACATCAAAGTAAATATCGATGATCCTGGGATGTATTATATGGAACTCACACCAGCTCCCTACAGTCTGGTCAGGGATTCGTGTTAGTCTTCAGGTAAGCATCACAAGTCATGGCTTTTTATTTTGACCTGCTAATGTCACTGCAGCCTCACACAAGAAGCAAGTCTTAAGGAGCTGGACAATCTTCGACAGCAGATACACCGGGTGAAAGGAATGGACAGCGTAAGTGTCATTGATTGTTACCGAATACAACGACTACCATTATACGCAGGATGTTCCTATTGTTGTTGTTGGGACAAAGCTTGACCTCGTCACGGAACGAGAAGTGGCAAGAAGCACGATACAATGCCTAGTTGCACTTTGGAAGATACCATTCTACGAAACATCAGCCAAGCGTGATTGGCACATTAACGATGTCTTCCAAGAACTTGTCAAGCAGATGCTTATGCACTACCCAGATGAACCACCCTCAAAGAAGGCTTCACGCCGGTTACGCCACAAACCCTGCATCGTGATGTGATGGATGCAGAATATCTGCGACGTCATTTGACAGATTTATTATACCTGACAAAGCCGCTTCAGGTCTAAACTTCGGCTATGATCACCCTCATGCATGTCATTTTACATATATACCCCGCACAGACCAGTTGCATTATGTATTGCCCCGATATTTGGGGTGTACTAGAATTTGACTATCTAAGAAGAGCATCACGTAAGCTTATTATGGTTTATTTACTCCAAATCGAACGCATTTTTTCCAGTGTGGTCTTTGTTCCTTGCTCTCTAACCACCACGCTTTCGGATCCTCGCAACATCCTTGTTTTTGTAATTCTCTAGTTCTCGTTATAGACGACATTATGGTAAAACTTCTTGCCGGAGAAACTATGCATTTTGCTGATGTTCTTGTCCAGAGTCACGGTAATTATGGCGGTTATGGTGGAGGTGGAGGTGGCGGTTACGGGGCGGAGGCGGATGGGGTGGTGGTTATGAAGACAAAATGGGAGGCTTGGGCGGTGGTCTTAGAACGATTGATTGGACATCGCAAAAGCTGGAGCGTTTTGAGAAGAATTTCTATGTTGAAGACAAGCGTGTTTCAACTATGACTGACAGAGAGGTGGAGGACTTCCGGAAAACCAAAGAAATCAAGGTATGCGAGAATTTGTGGAAAGCCAATAATTGCTGATGATTTCCTGAAGGTTCAAGGACGAGGTGTTCCCAGACCTGTTACATCTTTTGACGAGGCAGGGTTTCCTGAATATATCCTGGCGTCGATTCGCGCACAAGGCTTTGCCGCGCCAACTCCCATTCAGTGTCAAGCATGGCCTATGGCACTAAGTGGCAGGGATGTGGTTGCGATCGCTCAAACAGGGAGTGGGAAAACGATTTCTTTCGCTTTGCCTGCCATGCTTCACATCAATGCGTACGTGTGTATATTACCTTTTAATTATTTACTCATTAGGAATTAGTCAACCTCTACTTGCGCCAGGGGACGGTCCGATCGCACTTGTCCTTGCACCCACCCGTGAGCTTGCTGTACAAATTCAGCAGGAGTGCACGAAGTTTGGGTATGTTCGTCAACTCACCGCGGTGGCTTTCGCTGATGGGTATATAGATCAAGCTCTCGTATCCGTAACACTGCCATTTACGGTGGCGCTCCAAAGGGTCCTCAAATTCGTGACCTGCAACGTGGCGTTGAGGTCGTGATCGCTACTCCCGGACGACTCATCGATATGCTGGAGACATCAAAGACCAATCTTCGTCGTGTCACATATCTAGTCATGGACGAGGCCGATCGCATGTTGGACATGGGTTTCGAGCCTCAGATACGCAAGATTGTGTCTCAAATTCGCCCTGATCGTCAGACACTGATGTTTAGTGCTACATGGCCGAAGGATGTGCAGAAACTTGCAAATGTAAGTATTCAACATTTTATGGTTGCATGACTGAACTAGACTCACTATTTGTAGGACTTCCTGAAAGACATGATTCAGGTCAACATTGGATCTATGGAGCTCACTGCCAACCACAACATCCAGCAGATTGTCGAAGTCTGCAGCGACTTCGAGAAGCGTGCCAAGTTGATCAGACATCTTGACCAGATCAGCTCTGAGAACGCTAAGGTACTTATATTTGTCGGCACAAAACGCGTTGCGGACGACATCACCAAATACCTTCGTCAAGACGGCTGGCCAGCTCTTGCCATCCATGGCGACAAAGAACAGTAGGTTTCATTTGTTACTCGTTTTATCACTGCTGAGTACTTCCGCAGGCGGGAACGTGATTGGGTACTCGGGGAATTCAAGGCGGGTCGCTCACCCATATTGATTGCCACGGACGTTGCGTCCCGTGGTTTAGGTACGTGTGCCATTTCTTGCAAGCGCTCCATCAGGGGCTCCTACAAATGGGAGGGCTTTCCGAGCACTCAGGTTAAAGTAGCAATGACCCGACTTTTTATCTGGGTTGTGTTTGCTCGTGACTCTGGTGTTCACTAACGCGTGTAACAAGACGGGATGAGTCATGTTTACACTACTCTTCCTCTGTGCTTACAGCCAGGCTTGAGGGATGAATTTCTTCTCGAGCGAGACGTGCTATAGCAGAACCGCGTGATCACGAGAGGATTCCAAGTCGTCAAGGTTCCATCCGCCAAAGCATCCTGTGTCCTCCCGTCAGTGAGGACCAAAGGGATTCAAAGTGCTATGGTTTCGGATGTGGAGCCCTCGTCACGGACTTCCTGGCTATATCTCCTCTCGATATGTCCGCTGCTTCGCGCTTGGTACCTGTCTTCCTGGACCGCGATGCCCTTTGTTCATGTTATACGTCCCCGATCTTGTGACGTGCCATGAATAATGTTTGTATGAAGTCGTCCGATCTTTGTTCCTTATTATGTTGGACGCGCTTGTGTCTCTTCGTCTTTGTCATGTTATTGATTGTGCAATGTGCTACATGTTGTCTGTTCATGTGTTATTCTATTGTTCTGTACGTGACGCGGTTGCATTACATTGCTGGCATCACAGATGTCAAGGATGTCGGATACGTGATTGTGAGTATCGTGGTGGTTCACGGCTAATAATCAGCTACTGACTTCTCTCTAGAACTACGACTTCCCTAACAACTGTGAAGATTATATCCATCGTATTGGTCGTACGGGAGTAAGTTGCTGTCTCAGCTCACCAGTTCTTGGTTCTAATTCTGCTCAGCGTGCCGGCATGAAAGGTACCTCATACACGTACTTCACCACCGATAACTCGAAGTCTGCTCGCGAGTTGATATCCATTTTGCGTGAGGCGAAGGCGATGTTCCACAACAACTAGAGGAAATGGCCATGTACAGTGGAGGAGGGGGTGGTCGCAGTAAGTGGCAGCATGTCCATGTGTTTCATATGTTGACTTGGCCATTCAGATCGTTATGGCGGCGGAGGTCGCGGTCGCGGTGGCGGTGGAGGCGGAAGATACGGTGGGGGAGGTGGTGGTCATGGCGACTATGGTGGTGCCAGAGATCGGTGGTAGGCTTGACGACTTAGTCCGGACACATAGATATCTCCCATATCCCTTTTAATCATGATTCTGTTGCCATTTCTTCATCAGATACTCTGTATCATGTAAATGGACGTTCTTCTCATTTAAGATCTCAAATTGGATGCTTGTGAATCAGTTTTATGACGCGCTAAAGGAATGTAAATTCACTGGTCACGGTGAGCCCTTGGGCCTTAAGCGCAAGGATTCGAGTCATTTGGAATCAAGGCGAGTATGCTTGACTCGTGCAGCGTCTTTTTACGTAATACGTTAATCAAGAATAGCTTGTTCGAGTCAATCTGAAAGCAGTGGATGTTTATATCAAGGCATCGATACCTAGTCAGTCAGAGAATCAGAGCGCTTTCTTTTCATTCACTACATCGATCACATTCTATTCGACCTTTAGTAATGGCAACGACTCCGAATGATCCTGGCCTGGTCACCCCCGAACCTGAGGGTCCTTCGAAAAGTGCAGGTGAGCAGGCCCTTGTTATTCTAGTAGTTTGAAAATCTGATCGGCTATCGAATATAGCGAAAAAGGAGGCAAAGAGGCTAGAAAAAGAGGCGAAGCTTGCTGCTAAGCATCTCAAGCAAACCACTAACACTCCTGCTGGCGAAAAGAAGGCAAAGGCAGACAAAGAGAAGAAGGAGCAGGAACCTGCGTTTGTAAACACCACTCCTAAGGGCGAGAAAAAAGGTGCGTTTTCTTCACCTTTTGTTTTCTCCTTCTTGACGCTATATAGATATGTCTCAACCGATGGCAAGTGGGTACAATCCTATCGCAGTTGAGTCTGCTTGGTACGATTGGTGGGAGGCCCAGGGCTTCTTCAAGCCTCAGACCACGGAGAATGGCGAGAATAAACCAGAGGGTGTTTTCGTGATTCCGATGCCTCCCCCGAACGTCACTGGAAGCCTGCATATCGGTCATGCATTGACTATTGCCATTCAAGATTGCTTAATACGTTGGTAAGTATAAATCCTTATCTGAAATGATCATAGTGTTCATGGTGATCATAGGAATCGGATGCTTGGAAAGACTACCCTCTTTGTCCCAGGTTTTGATCACGCTGGAATATCGACACAATCCGTCGTTGAAAAACGGTTATACAAAGCGGAAGGAAAGACCCGACACGATCTCGGTCGAGAGGTGTTTTTGGGCAAGGTGATGGAGTGGAAAAATGAGTACGTGGTTGCTTCCTGATCGAAACATTCTCTTACATGGCGTTAGCTACCAAGCACGCATCACCAATCAACTAAGGAGACTTGGAGGAAGCTATGACTGGGACCGTGTCGCGTTCACCATGAGTCCTGTGGGTGTATTTCTAAGCATGTTTTACATATCTAATCGACCGTTATACTAGTCGTTATCAACAGCTGTTACTGAGACGTTCTGTCGGCTCCACGAGGATGGTATCATCTACCGCGCCAATCGTCTTGTTAATTGGTGCGTTCAGTTGAATACTACCCTCTCGAACCTTGAGGTGAGTCGAAAAATCCATCTATTGGCGACTGACATAAGTTATGTTGCATAGGTGGACCAAAAACAACTCACTGGCCGCACCTTACTTAATGTTCCTGGCTACGATTTGAAGGAAAAATTCGAATTTGGTGTCATCACCTCATTTGCATATTGCATAGAAGGATCAGGTATGTTTTAATCGATCTTTATGCCACTGTTTTCTTATTGTCATGATTAGATGAGCGGATTGTTGTGGCCACGACCCGCCCAGAAACAATGCTTGGTGATACAGCTATTGCAGTGCATCAAGATGATGATCGATACAAGGTAATATTTTTGATTGATCTAAGTTACAACCAAAAATTGAGATACGTTCACAGCACCTTCGTGGCAAGTTCGCCATTCATCCTTTCTTGAACAGGCGCCTTCCTATCATTGTCGATGAACAAGTAGATAAAGAGTTTGGAACTGGTGCCGTGAAGATCACGCCAGCTCATGATCCGAACGATTATGAGGTTGGTATCCGTCATGGGCTCGATTTCATCAATATTTTGAATGATGATGGAACGTTCAATGAAAATGCGGGAGAGCAATTCAAGGTGCGTCTGTATGCGAAAACCAGACCTTGATCTAAACGACATGTATCATTCAGGGGATGAAGCGCTTCCACGCTCGGCGCGAGGTCATAAAGAGGCTCACAGACTTAGGCTTGTTTGTTGAGACCAAGGATAACCCCATGCAGATCCCCATTTGCAGGTACGTGCCCATGTCAGTTCTAAGTCGATTGATAACTGAAGTCGAGATGTTCTTGCAGTAAATCAGGTGACATCATTGAGCCTGTCTTGAAGCCTCAGTGGTGGGTAAATTGCCAACCCCTTGCTACAGAAGCAATCAAGGTTAGTCACACTATATTTCGCTCAACTTTCTTTCAACGATTATTGCAGCGCACGAGGGCAGGCGAACTTTCGATTGGCCCCAAGCAGAGTGAAGCGGACTGGTATCGCTGGCTTGAAAACATACAGGACTGGTGTATCTCACGGCAATTATGGTGGGGTCACCGATGCCCAGCCTACTTTGTTCGAATCGAAGGAGAAGACATCGACGTTCGTATTTCAACGATCAGTTCAACACTTCCGCACTTACTCTTGAATACAGAGAAATGATGGAAAGAACTGGGTTGTGGGTCGGACTGTGGAACAAGCAACCGAACGAGCAAAAATCCTTGCAGATGGGAAGAATTTTACACTCGAGCAAGATGAAGATGTTCTCGATACTTGGTTCTCCTCTGGACTGTGGCCGTTCTCAATCCTAGGATGGCCAGAAAAGGCACGGTGTTTCATACGTAGTAAATTGACTGGTTTTAATCATACACCAACAGACTGTCGACTTCTCTCAGTATTACCCTGCCAGTATCCTTGAAACAGGCTGGGACATCCTTTTCTTCTGGGTGGCGCGTATGGTTCTCCTGGGCGTCTATCTTACCGGTCAGATGCCATTTTCTGAAGTACTCTGCCACGCGATGATCCGTGATGCTCATGGGCGCAAAATGAGCAAGTCGCTCGGTAACGTCATTGACCCGATCGACGTCATCCATGGGCTGCCACTTGAGCAACTTCACCAGAAATTGTATGAAGGTAATCTCGACGAGAAGGAGATTCTCAAGGCGATTGCTGGTCAGAAGAAAGATTTCCCGAAGGGCATTCCGGAATGTGGTACAGACGGGTTGCGGTTCGCTCTCTGCGCATACTCAGGCGGCGGTAAAATAATCATCGGGGGTGCAAACTATACATAACTGAGTTTGCGTTTAGGCAGGGACATCAACCTGGAAATTCTGCGAGTGGAGGGATACCGCAAGTTCTGCAACAAGATCTTCAATGCTACCAAGTTCGCAATGCTCAAACTGGACGACAGCTTTTCGCCAGAAACATCTGCCAAGGTATGCTACTTACACAACGAATTCTTGAGCTTACATTGTTTCTGAAGCCAACTGGAAATGAAAGTCTCGTTGAGCGCTGGATCCTACACAAGCTCAACATAGCTGCGACGCAGATCAACACGCAGCTCCAAGAACGCAATTTCATGGCTGCGACTACGTCAGCTCACAATTTCTGGTTATACGAGCTCTGCGACGTCTATATTGTAGGGCTATTTTAAATTTAAATGTAACGATCTCATATTCTTGTTCACAGGAGGCGATGAAACCTTTAACCGACGAATCGGTCCCCCTCCAGACTCGTAGGTCAGCTCAACAAACATTGTATACTTGCCTAGATCACGGTCTGCGCCTACTTCATCCATTTATGCCCTTTGTTACCGAGGAGCTATGGCAGCGACTGCCAAGGCGTCCGACAGACCCTACCCTCTCTATTATGATAGCGTCCTACCCTATAAATGTGAGTCGTCATCTGTTGTTCAGATTTACTTTTACTGAATTCATGCAGGATCCTGACTTCATCAGTTCCGAAGAGGAAAGAGACTTTGATGTAGTACTGTCCGCCGTGCGCGCAGCTAGGTCGCTTGCTGCATCTTACAACCTCCAGTCCAATATCCAACGTGAGTTTTTATACTTTGACTGCGGTTAGCACTGACATGTTGTCAGTATTCGTTCATTCCCAGGTGGGCAAGGAGATAGATTTGTTCCGCTCGCAAACGCAAGCTGTGATCACTTTGATCAAGGGATGCAGTGCTGTGAACGTGATCGAGGACGTGAAGTCCCTTCCCGCGGGGTGCGGGTCAGCCGTCATAAACTCTACTACAACAGTTCACGTATTGGTCAAGGTATGTGTGTAATAGTCCCGTGTTATGGATGGACCCTAATTCGCTCTACCATCAGGGACTCGTTGACCTTGACGCTGAAATAGCCAAGTGTGACAAGAAACTCACGCTTGCGCGTTTGAATCTGGAAAAGATCATGAAGATTATTTCGCAGCCAGATTACGCTGAGACCGTGCCGTCTGTAGTGCAAATAACAAATGATGAGAAGGTGGGGTAACTCCTTTGATCGCTAATACATAACGTTGCTAACCTTTTATTCTTGACCACGACAGAAAAGAACATTTGAGACGGAATGTACAACTCTCGAGCAATCCCGAGAGATGTTCGCAAAGTTGGCGAACTCTTAGAGTACATGTTAGCAGAGTAGTAGCTATACAGGCATGACAATTGCATAAAGAATTACAATACTAATTGAGCACATTGGCATGACAAATGTAGTGTCTGAAAACTTCTCAGTAATGGGGGCTCCCAAAAACCGCTCCAGAGATCATATTTGACATTATTGTCAGTGATAATTCTCTTCACCTCTCGACCTTTTGTTTCTTGGAACCCACCCCGCGTAATTTCATTCACCAGCGTCATATCCATATCTTTATTCCAATCACAGCCAATATCAGGTGTATTGTGAACACATGTCAGTTATCGACCACACATTTTCCGCCTCAAGAATTAGCTAACCATTGCACAGAAGGTCAAGGGAAGCACAAACCGCAGTAAAGTACAGTGGTCTAGCCCACTTTCCATAGAAGACAGAATATTCAGTGGTACCGCACTTGCATAATGCTGTTCACCTCAATCTTTCGTACATCTTGAAGTCCGGTGACTTCCAAGGGAAAGGATCGCCATCAGTAGCATCTTCTCTGTATGTCGTGTCAGCAGCACACTTAGCAGATAGTTCGGAATGCATACTCCTGAGGACCAAGGACACGCAGACCTCGTATGTGGGTATCCTTTCCGCTCATGTGGTTCTGCACCACGATGACTTGCAGCACGTACGCATGTACAGCTTTACTGAAGGAGGATTAACAAGAAGGATCAAGCAGCGTTGGAAAAACAATTCACAATGAGTTGCCATCTTCGTCAGGTTCTGAGGAAACATCAAACGTTATCCAGCCGTCCGGTTTCTCCAAAGTAGCGACCCGTACATCTTGAAGGTCGCTGGGACCAGTTCCTGCACGGATAGCAAGAGTCGACGGGGTGTACGAGTCATCCTGTGGCCAACTAAGGTAGATACTGATTTTCTGAATGCACTTCAGTCAGTGCTGGTGGCACATGCGAAATCGATCCTGTACCTGAATTGCTACTTTGCGAGGGAACTCCACCGTGATAAAATGAGGCTGGGGGCCATCAGAACTGAACAACACCTCCTCAGTCAGGTCGAGCACGTCAGAAAGAGATTATGCTTACTGCCAGAACGTATCGGGATCCCCGTCTCTAAGACACTCTGCACCAAACCCAAATTTGTATGAAGAAACTGACCACTTGGCAAGGTGCCCAATATCTGGCCATGGTAGTACAGGGGGCGTGCGAGCTGCTGGAAGCCGGATAAGCATTACTAACTCGCAGGCTAGTTTGAGCACGATCAAAGAACTAGAGCGAACCTGGGTGCATGAGAGGGAGGCCGTCCTTTGGGAATGATGAGCCATTTTGTCCGACTGTTGTTGCTGTGAATGGTCCTGCACTGGTAGCTGTGGTTGTGGTAATGTTAGTAGTGGCCATCGTCGACGTCTAGTATCAAAGTGTGTAGTAGTCCTCTTCAGGTGACTTCAGTAATTGCTTCGGATATAATATTTCCCAGATATGTTATTAACGATCACGACATATATGCAAAATATCGGCCTCGTAGCTAATAGATCTTAAAGTTCGAGTATGTCCGCAAAATATAGCAGGAAAGAATTACAAGACCCAATTTTAGAAGCAACTTTTCAAGCCGCACTGCCGCAGAACCGTGCTTTCACCCTGGGCTAACTCTTGACCGACACAAGAAAAAACGATAATCACAAGTAAGAGTGAAGCTTCGTGGTGCTAAAAAAACCATTTATGCCGATTTGAATTTAACTGGTGACTGGGCCGACCAAGAAACCGTATTGTCAACAACTTGGGGTAAACGCGAGCAGTGAGGCCTGATTACCTCTTATTCAGAAACTCGAATGCCGTACGCCCGTACATTTTCGCCACGACCTAGGCTATCTTCCATTCCACTTCTACTACTTTTGAGTCAGACACCAAGACCGCCTGTTGCCCAACGTATGGTTGTGCACTCCGTGTATGACTAAAAAGCCTGCCAGCCCACTGCCATCATAAAATATCACGCTGGTCATCAATCGACTCGAACGTTGCTTACTGGCGGTACTTTCAAACTTGAGCGCCTGGTAGTATGAGTTGCAAGAGATATAACAGACCTTGAAGCTCCTGCACATTACCGTTATCACGCGGGGAAAAGAAATGCGACATCGTCCTAGATACCACTGCATAGACTTGTACTCACTACACAAGTAATCATACATACGGCAACGCCAACAACCGTCAACCAGTCATCATTCATCGTCAGAGTCGTCCGAAATAGGGTATGGCACATATTCAGAATCTCTTCGCGGGTTGTAGACATTGGGGTCATCCTTGGTACACAACGTTAGTCTTTAATGTCTGTCACGAGAAACTTCAAGCACACACCTCTTCATCATCATCATACACTGGATCGATCTCTCCATCGTCATCAAGTGGCTCCCAAGGTGGGTAGACGTCCATCCAACTTTTGTCCGATCAGCAATGCGGTCGAAAGATGTGACGAGTGACCTACAAGTCTGCGTCCTCAGGGTCTGGAACAGGTGAGTTGAACCTCGAGATACGAATCAAGGGGATCTTGCGCTTGCAATTGAAAAGCGGCGAGAACACGTAGTTCTGATCCGTTTTGATTTGAAGGTTTTCTATGTTTAAACTGGTCCACCACTCGAGCTTATTCCCTTTGCCAGATTTCGGGAGGAGCGCCAATGAAATCTTCTCACCGGCTTGTCACTTCCCTTAGATCTGAGATGTACATGAAACAATACGAATAGACGCACTCTTGTTAGACAAATAAATAGCATAAGCACGACACTTGTACACCGATGGGACGATGTACTTGTCCTTGAGCTCTGGAACCTGGTAGAGCGCTTCAAATACTTTTCCTTTAGGGAAATGCTCTTGACGGGGCTTATACATCACGAGCATCGCGCCTCGTTTGCCCTCCATAAACTGCCAGTCTTCTTTATATTTTGCTTGGTCAATGCCCTCGACGCTATCAGAGCAGAAATCAGGGAAGTTCTCCAAGGATCGACTATGTCAAATGCTCACACGTCTGATCCAAGACTGAATTCCTTAGGCCTGACGCCCATAGATCCAACCGCAAAGTCTTTCTCCTCCTCGCCAAGCACCGGTGGATAATCGGAGAGTTTCATCGTCCCATCGGTAGCGTCTAGCAGCTTCTGAAACTCGGAATCGTACACGTTTCCTTCAACATCGAAGTTGCCTGTCTGGGCGTTGAATCGACCATACGATCCGACCTAGATCATACGAATCATCATCAGGACAACGTGTCGCAAAGGGTGGCGTTGAACTGACTCTGACTCTGTCCTGTTGTTCGGGAAACCAATTCGCCCACTTTGACGTGCGTTGGCGTACGAGGTCTACGTATTTGAGGCTTAGGTTCACCATCGTGGTAGAATGAAAGGCGCGCAGTGGCGTCAACTTAGGTAGTATGAGCACAGGTAAATGTCAATATTGACAAGTGTATTTGCGCGATCAAGTTGCTGTACTGTAAACGCTCTTTCCACAATCACCGGTCCGAGAAGCTGCAAAGCATCATCCGCATCTTTTTTTGTCCATATTGACGGCCACCCTCTACTACCTGTTTTACTTTTGAAGGATCGCACCAAGTGACGGACCGAAGGAACTTGATAAGCCTTTTGGTAGGGGCAGGACTTCCAGGTGAGATCTTTCTCCCCGGGATCGAGGCTGAGAGGGTGCATAATTGAGTATTTCCTACAAACGACATGTAAGGAAAGTATCAGTACATAACGATTTGGCTTTACGCACATTGAGTTCATCTCTGATCTTGGCATCTGGCTGTTGCCCGGACTAGTTCGCTAGCTCTGCACGAGCCAGTGATGATTGTCCTTCACAGCCTGTGTTTTCACGTGTAATCTCAGGCTAAAACATGATCCGGAGGTGTGGATCTGTGGAAAAATTACAGGTGCAGCAGGTGTCTGAGCCACTGCTGGATGTATTGCTGCCTGATTCCGGACCTCTACGGAGGGTTAAACATCAAGCAGATCACATTGGAGCACAGACGGCAAGGAAGAATAACTGCTACAGAACTTACTCATTTGGAAATGGTTTGGAAAGCAATTTGGACGCTGGCAAGGCCTGCTAAATGTGATTACATGATCACCAATGCACTCAAAGCTAGTCTTTGTAATTTCTCATACCTGCACAATGATCATGGAGGTTGTCGGCGACATGATCATTGTACATGTATGACAAATATGGACGAAGATAAACCCATTTGGGTAGCTGAAGATCTGTTTGCAGGCAAAGAAGAGGATAAATTCTATACAAATGATCTATGAAAATAATTCAGATGAATCACACATACCCTCAGGATGAAAATTCTAAGTATGACCATGCAGTCTCAGAAAGCTGCATAATCTGTCTCCGAAGGCTGTTGAAATCGAAAGCCATCGAACCTCGCATTTACACATGCGAGCTAATCACGGCCAAGCTCGCCCCATTCAGATAGATGGGTAGAAATGGCTGACAGGTATTAATGACTGGATAACAAATAGAAGACACACATAGTCATCGACTGAGGAAGATCAGCCAGAAACAACCTCCGAGACCGTGTGAACAAAGCACAAGATACTTATTTCTCTGCTAACAAGAGATTTTTCAAGCGCTCGCCTTCTTCGTTGCATCTGACGGCATTGTCAATGAAATCCTTATTGAATGTTTCTCTAATAAGGTCTAGGTTGCGGAGGTCCGATGCTTCTACGGCATGATGGAGAGCGTTCACTCTGAGGTTTATTCATTTCTCATCATCACTTCTCTGCCCAGTGCGAATACCTCTTTGACGCCATGGACACCCTCGCACCAAGCGCAAGGCTGACTGGGTACTCAAGTAGATATCTGATCAGCGTTCAACGCTTGGTCGCTTTCGCTGCTGTCGAAGGCATCTTCCCTGGTTCCTTCACATCTGTCTAGAATCTGGCTCAAGAAGCGCGGTCTCATGCCTGGTCCTACGTTCTCCAACAAGCTCATTAGCCGTGACTCAGATCAGGGTATGCATACTGACTTTACTTGCTCTTTAACCAGTCTGTTACCATCATCTTATTCTTCTCACACTTACTGTCTTTCTAGTAGATGCTCTCCCCGTTGATCTCATTGGCATAGATGCCAGGCTTATTTGGTGGTACATTCGTCACAGACCGCTTGTAAGTATCGCCAGGTAACGACAAGGTACAATGCTTTCAACTCCTTCAATCAGCATCCTCATCTGCAACATGAATTGCTTGCCGCCTGCAACGTTGTAATTGTTAGATCTGATCGTGTACTATTCTAAATGCTTTTGTATAGCTAAGGTGTATGTGCAAAAAAGTGACAGTGTCTATTTCGTTCAGCCTCGTGTGAATACTAGTAAGCATGCAACGGTTGAACAGATCCAGCGCCATAGTTGCCTACTGCTAGAGCTTCAAGACACAGATACAATGCGGAAGCTACGAAAACGCGCCAGCTCTCAATTGACAAACGTGCACCGCACAAGCTGCGGAACGTGCAAATAATGAGATATAACGTCGGACGGGTCACCAAAGCGGACAGCGCGCAGGCCGCGGACGCGCAATAATAAATGTGCATCTATAACATCATATCCGCAAGGCTTACTATGACCCATACATTTTTACACATATATGAAGATGGATCGCAACTTATTCACCTTCATCAACACCCAAATTACCAGTGGTTATTCAAGCTAGTCCTCTGCGGCGATACGTTCACAGGTCTTCAAATCTCCGACCTCCTATACCACTAGAACGAAACAAACTATACTATCAAACCGCTGAATTACAGTTCCCTCCCCACCATCTCTTAATCCTCTCCCCTCCCCACTCCTGGTACTCTTCTGCTGTCACACCAACTTGATCGAACTCATCTGTATTGGCAAAAGATGCCATGCCCTTCCAAGCATCAAACGATGGGTCTGCTGCACGCACGATATTACCCAAGTGCATCTCAGGCGGCAAAATCGGACGAAGCGTCCCGTGAAGCCTTTCTTGAAGACCAGGAAACTGCGATGGACCGCCGGTAATGAATACGTTCTGTGTTTTGCATGAGTTGGAGCTGAAAGGCCTGGGAAACACAAAATAGACCTTTACAAGCCTGGCCTTTTCGGTTTCTGAGAACCTTGCCAGGATGTTTTGAAGAACCTCACCGAGGCCAGCGCAGTCAACGCCAGCCATTCCCGGTGAAAAGAATGTTTCGCACACGCGCCATCGTTCCGTATTCAGATGTATCCGCGCACTTCCTGTCGATGGTTCCTATAAGAATTCATTCATTGAAGAGATAGAGTCAATATAACCTTCGATATTCCCCTCTTCATACTGTGGTCTGAATGCAGAAATAAGTGCAGACCGCTGAGATGTTATGGAAGCATGTGTGTGCTGGGCTGTGAATGTCGGGTCATGCATGAGGAGCTTGCTTTCGATGATCCGAAGTTGGTTGAATTCCTCCTCCTCATCCGAAGATACAGCCGCAGTATTCTGTTGTATGACATCAGATTGAATGACCCGCATAGGAAGCAAGTACAACGTGCAAGTTTGCGATAAATCTGCCAATCCTCGTCATCCGCTCCGAACATGTCCTCTGAATTGCATATGTTGAGAATAAAAATGATTAGAATTGTGAAACTTGCCTGCACCCGCTTTCCTTTTCTTCTTCGAAACGCGTTCATCAGCTGCCAAAGAAGCAATGTTCTTCATCCTAGCTTGTGCGGCTGCACTTTTCCGATCAGACAACGCAGCCTTCCGACGCCCCCGCTCCTTAATCTTGCTCATGATAGCCTATTGTTTCGAAAGGTAAGCAAGATGATCTAAGCAGGCAGACTGCAAGTACCACACCTCTTGCTCACGGCGTAGTCTCGCTGCCCAATCATCAAAGTTATTCTCCCGTTCTTCTTCCTCTCGTCTCCCCTCGGCTTCCTTCTCCTCTCGTTCTTTCTCCTTCTCTCGTCTCGCACGTGCTCTTGCGTCAAAACCAGCTTTCATAAGTTTCTGCTTCTTCTTCTCTTTTATCCCTTCTTCGTCAAGCTGTGGGACAGAAAACTCAACTTCGAATCACTTTGAATCAACGTGAAACTCACGTCCGCATCCGGGACATCGATAAGAGGGAACGAAGGTTCCTCCTATAGTCACGAGTCAAAAGGGAGTAATCAACGATGATGCATGACGCTTACAATGATATCGTCTTGCCCATCAGGGTCCTTCTTGCGTGCGCGTTTAACGTCGGCCTCGAGTTTCTTGATGGTTTCATCGAGGGCAGCATCATCATCAAAGCCCTCGACTTGAAGAGTGTTCTATGGGGAAATTAAGCAGCGTGCCCAGTGAGATGCTATGTTCATCGTACCGTCCACTCGCGCTTGTTTTCGCTTTTACCTTCCTTCAAACTCGTAAGGTACTGTAGATCGTTCTCCTTCTTCGCCAACTAAAAATTCATCAGCTTAATCGAACCCTTATTTTTCTTTACGAGAACAGACGTACCTTCTCCATACGGCTCTTCGCAGCCAACTCCTGAAGCTTCTTTCCTTGTTCTTTTCGTTTTTCTGCTATCCTCGTGAGCTCCTCTTCAGTCTTTTCTTCGATGACAGGGATTGCAAATGGAAACTGGATGATGCGCTCTGCGGCACGCATGTTTGCGGGGATTTTAAGGGAACGGAGGACAGCAGGGTAGTCAGTAGCGAAGGAGCAGAAATTGTGCAGCATCCACTGCGGGAGGTTAACAATCAAGGAGCTATTCAGGTCAGCGTATGGACGTACGCTTGCTTGTGTAGACGTCACACGCGTCGGAAAACTAGAGTACTTAAGCTGGATGAGCTTGAGGAGATACTCCGTTGATTGCTGTGTACCCCATGGTATTCTGCCAAGTACCATCAATATACTATTCCCTCAACTCAAGAAATACGGACCGTTTTGCATGACTGAGCACGCCTTTCCCGTTGAGAATGGGGATAACAGATGTGGATGCCGTGTTGAATGAAATGACAAGGCCGTCAGCACCGAATGTGCTGCCGGACGTAGGCTTGTTATTACAATAAAACGACATCACAGAATCGACGCAGTAGGTAAGTGAAGGGACCGAATACTGCTCAAACATGAGCTCAGAGGTCACTACATTTAGTTTAGAGCAGCAAACAACATGCAAAGCTCAAGTACGTACATGCTCTTGAGTGCAATGGCGAGCAGAGTCTTTCTGTCATGAGCACTGGGTGCTCGATGCTCTCTGCGTCGATTCCCAGCCTCACGAACGCGTAATCTAACGCGTTTTCCTACCTCACCCATCCTCAGCGCCACCCACACAGATCATCAATGTAGGAAACTCACCATTGCATCGAAATTCAACAGCACATCACCTTCCCAAGGTGTCTTACCCTGGCTCTTCGCACCACTTTCCGCGTCAATTGCGTCACCAAAAAGTAACAGCGACTGGTTGAACTTGCGCTCCTTGTACTTGGCGATGACATTAGGAGAAGAATGGGGAGAGGCGGACGTGCTGAAGCCAAAACGTAGGTTTGAGGAACCGTTGTCTATGATGAGAGGGACGGGCTGTGACCGAAACGGATCATACGAGTCGGGAGGTCTAATGCTCGGGAGACTAAGTGTCGGGACATGGAATATGTTACTCGTTTCAGCTTCATCCATCTGAGGCAATGGATGCGGTTCACAGTTGGAACCAATTGCACAGCAGATGATTTGATGAGCTTACAATAGTTCACAAAAGTTACAAAGCGTCGCGCCAAGTTGGTGCTGGCACAGGTCACATTCAAGCTAGGCATGGTCAGAACCATCATGATCACCTACTACAACTTTCCCACAGGAAGCACAGAATTCATGTTCTTATGACTCCGCAGTTCCGCCAGCTCCAAGGTCTGACTCGCGACTACAAAGTATCCAGTTGCTCACAGTTCTACATGACCTGCAGGACTGCGCAGCACAAAGATCTAGCTATTTAGGCTGATGAAACCCAATCTGTCTGTACCAAAGTTATGCACGATATTCTTTTTCATCCCTTGGAACTAGCAGTCGCGTTAAGTGCGAGCAAGGTGTGCATAGCAATTGTAATCACGTGATTGGTTACGTAATTGCATAACATGACCCTGCTCGCATCATTAGCTTCACTCCATGACTAAGTCCCACCCTCATAAAATGCAACTTCGCATTACTTCATGTGTTGTTGTGTAAACTATTGATTCCTTACTGACTGCCATTTGAACACAGAAGCTCCAAAACATGTTGACATCATCACCATACCAAAACCTGGACCCAGCTTGAGAGTATGGGTATTCCTCTGGGTGTGGGTGGAGGTAGTAGTGCTGACACCTGTGGGTTTGCCCATACAGTTGCCTAACCCCAGTTGATAGCTGTGGTAAAGCAGTACCATACATCAAACTCATGTCACCCTATGTGAAATTATAAGTGTCAAATGAGTGCCCTTCCTTACATGTAATTGACATGAAGAATACCCCAAAACCATTGATGTTTTAGATGTTCTTCATGTCATTTATGTACAAGGAAGGACATTTTGGGTGTTGGTGTCAGATACACATAAGACAGCGGAGGGAGCATGGTGGGAAGCTGATAACAGAATTAAATTCTGCGTGTTCTTATTACATGCAATGATGCCAGCCCTTGATAGAGATACCAATTATAGTTTTTCATATTTGTATTTGTCAATTACATGCAAGCAGGGACATGAGGTAACTCAAAGTAGAATCTCAGTTGCATTTCTACAATGTAATATGTAATATTTACATGTTCAAGCATGATGCATGATGCATGACCTCCAACGGGGTCCTTGTATTTTGCTTCACCATCACAATCTAACTCCTAATTAGTTCTTGGAATTAAATTTAAGGTTCTGAGGCATAAAGATGTTATGTGACAAAAGGAGCGCAAGATTATATTCAGTTTGTACTATGTAGTACTCCGCTAGTCATCGCAGAGTCTGATTGTTCGTGAGGCTCTACATCACAATACTAATGCTTAGCTTACTAGTATTAATAACTAGAGAAGTTCTTGTCTTGTTACCACTCGCCTATCAACTGGTGTGCATTCAATTGAAATATCAAAATATTTGTTTCCCCCGGGATTTGCCGTCGGTACTTGTTAAACGTGATAGTGGCCCACAAAATCACTGGCACTTACATACAAAACTGTGTTCGCCTTCCAGCCATTACATAAATTGCATGTCCTTGATCATGCTGCTCATCTACTGTTTGGGATGGGTCACCGAATTTATTTGGTCAAACCATAAGCGCTGCCCCTTGGTTTGCCATCATTCGTTCGAATACTTGCCAAGCTTCCGAATGTCTACACTGCCTGCCGCTGCTGTCCAGATAAGCATATAAACCATGGACCTATCAAAATGCATTTCCCCAATAGCTAGCGACGCAGGTTTTAGACCTTACTGTATACTCCGCTCTCGCGTTTACTTTTCGTGAAACCATGATAGACCGACCCCTTGCGTCAGTTAACCGAGAAGTCCTCAATGCTAATGTTTGTTACGCCTCTCCCAGCCCATCCACTGACCTTTCCCCTACCACCGCCAATATGCCTACATATGCTTCGAATTATAGCTCCTGGCATAGTAACCAAGTGACCGATCGCAGTACCCAGCACCACGATCTTGTGTCATGGGGCACATCACCGATGTATGTCCTTCACGCCTTGTGATTTTTCTCGTATTTAGTCTTATACGCAGGTGGCCAGATGTTCACCATTTAAATCCCACCGTTTCCACAGCGGATAACGAGCCGTTGTATCAGTGGCAGATTTTTTCTATCTCTCCTTCGAGTGGGCCGCTCCCACCTACTATACCTCCGGATTTGACTGCGGAATATCGTTTTCCATCGCAGCTCCGCGGTGGAAATACACAACACCTTTCAGAATATCCACCCACCCACCACCCATATTCCCCCCCGCCTCATAGTCATCCCTCGTCTCCCCTCCTACCCTGCAAATGGCTACATGACGACACACTCCAAATATGCGGATTTCAAGGAACACTGGAAGCGCTAAAAGCGCACTGTAAAACCCACTTCAGTGTCGGTCCCCCACGCGCGCAGATAGAATGCCGCTGGGACCGTTGTGATTATAAAAAGCGTTCCAACTCTAACGTACGTTCTATGCGGCGTGACTGTATGTGGCGTCACATGTGTGAAGTCCACCTGGGGATGAAGAGGGTCTAGGCGACGCACCTCCTCCTGTATCTTTGCTAGTCTTGTTTATAAATCTTTATCGATCGATCGTCGTCGACTCTCATTTCATGGTCTTCTGCGTTGACACCAAAAAATGGCACAAACATTCCAGCCTTGAGGAGCCCGCCGTTAGAAAAGCAGCTCAGCTGCTCTCTCGAATAAAACAACTGACAACTCCAGCTGTAAGGTCTTTTTCAGAGAGTGAATTTTGCTTCCAGTTTCGACTGCATCATGCCATCGGCGTGGAGGAAAACCGACTGAAAGAATTTCCCCACCAGCAGCCTGTCCAGAAACAAAGCTATATGAAAGCTCAGGGGGGAGCAGAGGCTGTATAT
This sequence comes from Suillus spraguei, assembly GCA_016800925.1. Classification (NCBI taxonomy): domain Eukaryota; kingdom Fungi; phylum Basidiomycota; class Agaricomycetes; order Boletales; family Suillaceae; genus Suillus; species Suillus spraguei. The sequence continues at coordinate 68,183 of JABCPU010000052.1, read as the reverse complement.
GAGAGGTCTCATGTGACTTCCGCAGAAGCCGAGACAGTCACTAGTACTGTCATGCGTAATCAAAGTAACCACGATTCTCGTCGAGGGAAAAGTTCTTACGTAACGCGAAGCTCGGTTCAATCCTGTTAATTAACCTACCTTACTTCCATGACCCTATGATACTATCAACTTTCAGATCACAGTATCAGTGCAACTTATCACCGTCTTTCACTGTCGATTATTCTCTGAGTCTCTAAAAGCACCATCATATGTCAATGGTCGACAATGATCTTCCACGACTGTCGCATTCAGGCGACTACCAAAGGTATGGCAGACAGATGATACTTGATGGCTTTGGTTTGGAAGGTAGGCCAAATTTTGGATCCATCCGTAACCACTCCATAATGCGCAACCAACAGCTCAGCTAAAACTACAGAATTCATCTGTCGTAGTCATCGGAGCAGGGGGACTTGGTTGTCCCGCATTACAATATCTTGCTGCGGCCGGCGTAGGTACGTAGGCCCGTTTTTCAAACAACCATGCAACCCCGGAGGAATTCACGTTTGTTAGTTAGGCCGCCTGGGCATAATCGACCATGACACGGTCGAACTGTCCAATCTCCAACGCCAGATCCTTCATACGGATAAAACAATCGGCAGCCCGAAAGCCGTATCTGCAGCCCGAGCCATCGCTGCCCTGAACCCACGCGTCAATATTGACGTATGTCATACTGCTCTCGATTCATCCAACGCGCTTTCCATTCTCGCCCCGTATGATGTGATCCTCGACTGCACAGACAATGCTCCCACACGTTACCTCCTTTCCGACAGTGCTGTCAGGCTCAAAAAGCCTCTCGTCAGCGGTGCCGCCCAGAAATTCGATGGCCAGCTTTGCATATATAATCTAGGCGATGATGGCCCCTGCTATCGCTGCATATTTCCGAAGCCACCTGCGCCAGAAATGGCAGGGTCGTGCGAAGAGACAGGTATACTAGGCGCTGTGACTGGGATCATTGGAAATCTACAGGCGCTTGAAACAATAAAGCTCATCACTGGTCTGCACGGTGAGTTGTTCTCGCTGTTGCAGGGGTTATAGCTTCTGAAAGATCAGCAAGATGGCAAAGCTTCTCTACTGCTTTTTAACGCTCTATCTGTCCCTCCATTTCGTACGGTGAAGCTGAGATCAAGGAAGCCCACCTGCGCTGCGTGCGGGATCGAGGGCCAGAAATTTGGCACCATCGAAGAAACAGATTATGTAGCATTTTGTGGTGGTGCACGGCCGAATTGGTTAGAACGTGGTCTCGAAGCTGGCAGGCCTGAATCCCGGATATGCGCCAAAGAGCTAAAATCTGTATTTGAATCAAACATAAATCATACCATCATCGACGTGCGGCCGAGAACTGAGTTTGGTATATGTCGTCTTCCGAGGTCTACGAGTAAGTGATTTACAGCTAGAAGCGCAGTCGTCTCACCAGCGTATATAGGTGTCCCGCTCAATATCCTACTGGCTAACCCAGCGCCTCATCTTCCCTCAGACAAGTCCTGTCAGGTGTTTGTTCTGTGCAGATTAGGCAATGACTCTCAAATCGCTGCGGACGCAATCAGGGCAGTCGATTCCAATCTGATTGTAAGAGATGTTGTTGGAGGCTTACGTGCGTGGTCAAATGAGATAGATCCAACATTTCCTGTGTATTGAAGTAAAAGTACATTACACCTGTTACTCTTTCATGCAATGATCTATGGTAAACTAGTAACTATACAGGTGGAGCTTGAATTAAGATCCAAGATAATACACGTGTTGATTTCCTCGTCACTTTCCTGGGAATGAATATGAGAAAGGGCAAGCCACAAGGTAATCCACGTACTTAGACCAGCCTTCAGCCACTTTGGTATCTTCTTCCCGGTACTTGTGCTTGACGTTGTTGTGGGAGGTGTAGTAGGCTTTTCCACTTTGGGAGGTTCGGCGTCAGCACTGGGGGGTTTGGGAAGCTCGATCGCGCTTGCTGCAATGGATGGCAACAGGGGTGCGGGAACATTTGTGCCTGCGAGGCTTGTGATGAGCAGCGCATGGCTTCACGAATGGACCTACCATTCAAAGATTCATCTTCAAAACGCAGAAGGAGTACTGATGATGGGGCAAGCTGCAGTTGTGCCAAGCTTAAATCACGAACATCTGGGTCTGATACCTTCAGGTCGCGCTTGGGAGGAGATTGATCTACGAATGATGTCAAAGCCCGACCCATCGAAAGCGGCCAACACACAAACATAAGATGAACTTGATGGACTTGACATCATCTCGGAGGGACGACCGCACAAATGCATACACAGAGCGAATTTTGTCCGTAGAGGGGAACATCTTCTCCAGCTGTGTTCGATCAGAGAATCTGACACGAATCGTTGTCTACGTGTATTCAGCCTAGGCTTGACTGACTCGGACTTAAGAAACGCACATTCGGCCATCGATCTCTCTTTGCCTTCTCTGCTGCCTCTCGCTGAGCTCGTACTCGTAGTGGGGCATCGACTAATGATCGTGTCCGGGCGGTTAATGTTGCTTGAGCAGCCTTCAGGTCAGCAGGAGATAGGGTGAAGTAGGAGTCTGGCAATTCTTCTACTGTAGAACTTTGTGATTAGTTACGAGGCAGTGCCATACTTCCGAAGTATGGTAACCCACGAGGAGTGCTGGTCGTGGATGTAGTTGGAGGCTTATACACTTTAAACTCGGTCGCAGGAGCGTCACCCGTACTACTGGAGCCTGGTGTGGATGCCCCATATCCTGCGGACGTGTAGATGTTTGTGAATTCTCAGTCATGGCTTCTTGTACGTTGGGTTTAAAATAGCAGATGACTGATCAAAGGCAGATTTGTATTCGTACATTGTACAACAAGTCAACAACAAATAAACGTTTCGCAGTCTTACAATCTACAAATACCCAATAAAATTTTACAAAGGACCTGTGGATGGAAGGAAGGTCAGTATCCATAGATTTTTCAATGAAAGAGAATAAAACATCAGAGGCTGCAGAAGTTGTCTCAGCTCACTCGCCTCAGGGCTGGCGGGCGAGCTAACCTTTTGGGACAAGACGAGTGAATCGAACGCAAATTACTAGTAACATCATGAAAAAAAAGTGATGGACTAAAAACTTACCACTGGTGGGCATCCACGTCAGTGGAGGAGAAGAAAGAAAATATGTGAAAAGGAAAGCGAAGCTGACTCAAAAAGTCTGGCAGCATTGTTTGTATTTATTTGATTGGCTTCCGATATATTACCGTAAAGATCGATTCGGATATCGCTTGTTCTAATACATTATCTATCCACAAGTTCAACCTCATGCCACACAATCATCACGATGGGCACTGCAGCAACGAGAGCAACGACCACGACCACGATCATGATCATGGCACCAGCGACCTCGGCCCAAATGACAATCTGTTTGCGCACATCGACCGCGCCAACGTCGTCGCACTCAACGCCACAAGAGAAGGCTCAGTCGTCGTTAAACCCTGGGATCAGAGGAACAACGAGGAAGTTGTATGCAACGTCTTCTATACATGTGCTTATTCTCAGGAATTAATCACCTTGAAATTATTCCTAGTTCTTGGAGTCGGATGCCGACGATCAGCTGTAAGGTCTCGCTGAATCGAGATCTCGACATTATGCAGCTCAAATGACATTCTATTGAGAATTATACGTATCCCTTTCACCGGATCCGTTAGGCTGCGCTCTTTACTATTGAAGACGGGCCCGGGTGACCAGACCCCAACGAAAGTCGCACTAGTTGGTAGAAATCCTCATTTATTGACATGTTGTTCACGGTCTATGCGTAGTTTTCCAATCAGCCTAGCATGGATTTCAACGATGTTTCTGATAAGGCACCTGTTCAAGAATTCGATATCCCTCAGAACAGGAATGTCGCGGAGTACGCTGTGAAGTACGTTTATTCTGTTTCTCCGCGGAAGTCGTATTGACATTGGCAACCCTCCAGGACGGCAAAATTCAACAAAGTTTCCTCCCTGACGTTATTCTTCCCCGCCTCGCAGGGTGCGGACACGACAAAGATCTATTATGTCGGTCTACTTGGTCATTGGACTGAGGTACGCTGGTTCTTGAATTACCGCTTTTGATTCTCAAGACTCGTTTGTCCCCTCAGCGCAAGAACGATCCAGTCATCACTGTCTATGAAACCCAGGCTAATCTTGCTGACCACGAAAAGATTCAGGGAACAGACGGCAACTTCAGTACAACGCCATCCCAATAAAATGCAGAATTCCTATACCATAATTGCAATACGATAAAACAACAAAGTTCTTGGAGTGTGTACAAGATAACATGCATGTGTGTATGATGTATGGTTAGTAGAGCATAACAATCAATGTAAAATTCCGAAGCTATGCTTGCCGTTGCATATCAATCCATATTGTTCTCAACCTCAAGGAACCAGGCTCCAAAGAAAGTGGGACGCTCTTGATCAATCATGAAGGGTTCATCCCTTGACCGTTCGCACTCCGTTGCATAAACGACTGCATCATCTCACTATTCACCGTCCCCACACCGCCAAGATGCATACCCCCATTGATTTGCCTCTGCGATACCCCGCCACCGCCCTGTTCATATCGAATTATTAACATATCCCCACGTACGCATGCCGTAAAACAACTCACAAACATGTTCATTGGCAGATTCGCTCCATTCGAAAACGGACTCATATTCTGCATTCCCACGCCAGGTGCTGGTGCTGGTACCTCTTGCTGCATTGCCCCCGTCTGTAGTTGTTGTTGCTGGTGCTGCTGTAGTTGATGTCGTTGCCGCAGCCGTATCTGCTGCTGCAGTGTGAGTTGTTGCATGAAGCTCCTTTGCTGCTGCGGGTTAAGGCCCTGAAGTTGCGTCAGCATCTCAGGAGCTAACACGCCTGGGTGTTGTAGTTGTGGTTGCGGCTGCAGTTGCAGTTGTGATTGTTGTTGGGGTTGCATTTGCGGTTGCGGATTTGAGGCGTCGACTTTGCTAGAGCCTGGCAGATCTGGAAGTCCGGTAAGGGGGAACACTGCCCCCACTAGCACATTATTCATCGGGAACACAATCATGTTGTGTGACATAGACCCAGAAGGAAGTTGCCACGCCACTACGCCAAACTAAATATCAAAAAACATCAGTGAAAAAACGAGAAGTGAAATAAACGGAACACTAGCTGTTCGTGCGTCCACCATGGTCTTCATCAATACATGATGAATCATGTCATTCATTTTCTGTTCAAAGGTCCGCGCTTGGGGCTTGAACTGGACCATCACAACAGATTGGCGGTGTTTCTGGAGCCACAGCTTTAATTCCACGGGATCCTTCATTCCTGTTTGTGATATATTGATGAACATTCTCTCCGGCCATTTTTCCGTGTGGCTACACAAGGAATTAGTATTAGACCATAGAAACTGTTTGATGACGTACAGTTGACCCTTAGAACCAACAGCCACTACCTGCACTTCGAACCCCTTTGATTGCCCAGCATGCTGTACAGTGAAGGCGAAAGAGCCTTCCCATTGCTTTTGCCCCCCTGATATCGCCGAGGTCGATGCCTGGGGCTGAGACTGGTGCTGAGACTGGTGATGGGGCTGAGACTGATGCTGAGAGGTAGATCCGGAGGCAGACGGATGGGCTGGTCGGAGCTTGGGTGAATCGGACAAGGTTGATCCCTGGAGACCAGTCTTGTTGAGCAACTTGTGCATTTGCGCGGCGACTTCTGGACTCGAGAATCCTGCACGCGTCTGCATGAAGTGCAGTAGTGCCTGCTGATCTGTCAGCGGCGGCTTCTGATCTGTAACTGGTGGCTTCTGATCCTCTATAGGCACAGATACGGGTGCAGACACTGTTGGTGGTGCTGCATCTTCCAACTTCATGTTGCTCGCCACTAATTGAGGCTGAGACTGAGACTGAGGCATTTCTCCCGACCCTCCTGCACCCGAATTTGAACCGCCCATCGCAGGCCTGTTCACCATTTGGCTCAAAAAATTCTTGATCTTTATCACCTGCTGAAATTTCGTGGCGCGCTCCATCTTAAGCGGCTCGACATCTGCTGCGTTCCCAGCAGACTGTGCTTCCTGTATTTTGGCGTCGAGGGCTTTAATCTCGACTTCGAGAGCTTTTCCACGCTCGACTACCATGCTGATGTTAGGAGGGAACTGCATAGGGGGAGCGTTGGGGTTTGGCACATTGGAAGGCGGATGTGTAGCGGGTGCTGCAGGAGGTTTTGCAGGACTAGGTGTAGATGTCGTGGTTGCGTGCGGCGGTTTGGGAGAAGGCTGGAGCAGTTGCGGGTGTGGTTGAGGAGGTAGAGTGGAAGGTAGGACAGAAGGCGTGGGAATCTGCCGAGAAGGCGGTCTCTGGCCGACTGGACCTCCAGGGGCACGCGGGCCAAGTGCTGGCGAGCTTTTTTCCCCGACCTTCTGTCGTTTGGTATCTGGTGTTTGAGGAGACTCGTTTGAACGCTTTGCAGCGTCTGGGTTTTGTGAGCGCGGGAATGGGAGTGAGGTTGTTCGTGAAAGCTCACTGAGTTTTGGGGTCTGCACACCCGACAACGGGGGAAATCCAGAAAGCATGAGTGTGTGCGGTGCGTAGACAGTGAACCAGGGGATGGTTTGCGGAGTTGGCGCTGAGGTCTGAGGGAGGAGGGTTTTCAATCACAACTCGACGGACACAAATGTGAACTGACGGCAGACTGGACATCCTGGAACTGTTGTATCTGTTGTAGTGTGACAAGACTCAGATTTATTTTTCTCTATGAGGCAGATCAAATTAATGTGAAAACTTGATCCGAGGGTGCTGACCTTCTTGAGTTCTACCGGCAGCGTGTCCCATGATACTGTGTCGAGATGCGGAAATTTATTACATTTGGGCCTTTGCGCAGAATCGGGTGGACTTCCAGCGATATGTATTATATGCGACACGTGTATTCGACCATCCTTCGGACCAGCCGAAGGGAGCGAGTTATACAATATGTCAAATGACTTCCGTCACAGCTTAGGGTGAGAAGTGCTAGGTCAAGACACGGTAGTACACACCTCGATAGCAGCAACCATTCCCTCCAGGGCGGATAGCCCCCTTACACCGCTCACGGTGCCAATTCCTAGGTTCCCAGGTTCCTCGCGCAATTCCTTCATCACGACATTTGGGAGGAAAAAGAAACGTTTTGATACCAGTGGATGATCCGCAGCGCCATACGTCACTAAACCTAGTCGGAACTAAATATATTGCCCATACTCAGCACGTTACTTAACAGAGGAACGATCCAGGTAAAACGAACATTATGCCCGCTGTATGCTTCGTTCAGACGCTTGAGAATCGGCAGGATGTACGCAGTGAACACACGAGTCCATTCTGCAGCAAGTGCTAGGGAGGCATCGATGACGCAGGCAACGGCGAGCACTTCTTGACCTGCGGTATTGGACTGAGCTTGGCCTTCAAGTTGTGATGCCTGTTGCTGCGATTGTAACTGATTGGACATGGATAAAGTTTGGAAAAGTGACGATCACAAGACTTGCTTTTAAAGCTCCACAACGAGCCACACAACGGTGTCAAGCAGAATATCGCGGAGTCAAATTATGGAACGTGGTCGATGTGCTTTGACGGGAGTTTCGATGTTAGGTCGATCCGACGGTCGCGCCGCATTCCATAAGGATCTTTGTCACTGCAGTGCTTGATTACTACTGGATCTGAATGCAGTAGGTACTACTAGTAATACGAGATCAACAAAGATTTCATGTATATAACTGTGAATCATGATGAGGTCAAAACCCATCATATGATATCAAGATAAACTTGAATAAGTACTGTTGTCGATAGACGAAGGAGACAACAGAGTAACTAGAGTAGCCCGAGATAACATGTAACGAGTGTCTGTGTTCATCACACATCAAGAGTCCATATCTAGCCGACCGTCCTTCGACTCACATTGGTATAAAACGTGCTCCTTATAACATTATAAACCATACTCCTCCGCCAATGCCCAGCATCGTGCTTGCTACTAGTCCATACCAACCGCCGGAGAGCGAGAATGACCGGCGGGTTGCACCAGATGTTGCTGCTGCACTCGTCCCGACCGAAGCAATATACGATGAATAGTTGAGGATTGTGCCAGTGGTCATTGGGGTTGGCAACACAGTGGCAGGCCCTGTAGGTGTAAAGGTTGCTACCACGGCGATGGTAGAGCCAGCTGCATTTGTGGTGGTATAGGTGTATGGGGTAGGTCCCCCTGGTACTAGCGCTGTTGATCCGGGTTGTTCTACGGGACCCTGATTCTGCGTAGTCGAAGTAGTAGTTGCTACGGTTTGGGTTCCCCCAGGTGTGGTGGTAGTTGTTGTGGATAGAATGCTCGTAGTAATGGTTTCCCTGTTAAATAGTGCCGACATCTGAGCATGGACTTCAAGGATGTAAACGACAATTTCACTTACAATATTTGTGTTGTAGCAATACCGTTAAGATTTACTGTCACATCTTCCACGACTGTGGCACCAGCGCTGTTCCAGCAACAATTAATCAGACGGAAACAGTGTAGAAGGGTCGATAAGCATACATATTGGTGGTGGTCACTGTCTGGGCATGTGCCCACGACACACACAGGGCGATTGCAGCTAGTATAGCGCTCTTCATCGCGTTTTTTTACAAGGAAGATATGTCGGTTCGTTGTCTGGGTAGCTAACCAACTGCGAGCGTGGTATACACCACGGCCAGAAGTCCTGCTAATAATACTTCCGGCAGGATGCCTTCTATATTTGGATATAGTATGCCGAAGTAGTAGCCGTGAGAGTTCCATAAAGGGATAATTTCCCCGAATTTCTCTCTTTCTTGTAGAGCTCGTGACTAGTTTTTTTTGGAAGATGATAGATCGATGGCGGCAATTCTGCCTGCATTGTCTTCCCCGTCCATCTACTGCGTCTTCTTTTATTTTTCTGCGGCCGTTTTCTGCGTCGCACACTCTCCAAGCTAAGAAGAAGAAAATGCCTCCCAAGAAGGCTGCTGCCGCAGAGAAAAAAGTTTTGCTTGGTCGTCCAAGCAATAACTTGAAGATCGGTATCGTCGGTATGCGCTTCTCATCTTGCAATTGAATTTATACTCAACAACCATCCGTATAGGTCTTCCGAATGTCGGAAAATCATCTTTCTTCAATGTTCTATCCGACACCGGTGCGGATATAGCCCTTATATAGTCACACATTCGAGTTTAAAATATCAATATCTTAGATTTGGGAAAGGCTGCCAACTTTCCATACGCAACAATCAACCCAGAAGAAGCGCGTATCCCCGTTCCGGATGCGCGTTTCGAGTGGCTTTGCGATCTGTACAAGCCCGCCTCGCGCGTGCCTGCTTTTCTCACCTGCATTGATATTGCGGGTCTTACTGCGGTACGTCCCGACCCATGTACCCTGATTTCCCCGCCGACATATTTGTAGGGTGCATCAACAGGTGCAGGACTTGGAAACGCATTCTTGTCTCATGTTCGTGCTGTCGATGGTATCTTCCAGGTGGTCCGTGCTTTCGATGACGCCGAAGTCATCCATGTAGAGGGCGATGTTGACCCTCTCCGTGACATGGAGATCATCCAGACCGAGCTTCGTCTCAAAGATATTGAGTGGGTGGAGAAGCACCTTGATGGCCTCAAGCGCACTGGTCGATCGCTGGGCAATAACAGTTTGGCGGATAAGGCTAAGAAGGAAGAAATCGTGCGTCTAGCTGGAAACACTGTTTGGTGTGTAGCTGGTGCGGACTCACGCTGTAGGCAACAATTGAGAAAATCTATAAGGCCCTTACCGTCGATGGCAAGGATGTCAGGAAGTGCGAGTGGAACAATAAAGAGGCAAGTCTTTTTTGTTGAATTTTTTTTTCGACCAGCACTTTGGTTCGTACCCTGATGAAAAAGAGCATTTGCTCGATAACCCAGCTCGTTGAGGAGGGAGTAACGCCCCACTATTCCTTTGAGATAATTGTTTTTTCTGATCCCCTCCTTGCCGTCATAATCTTCGTCTATCATGCTGACCATCGTCCTACAGGTAAATATCCTAATCTTATGATCGCTTTCAAGCGATGAAAAAGAGCTTTTGCTCGATTAACCCAGCTCGTTGAGGAGGGAGTAACGCCCCAATATTCCTTTGAAATATCACTTTTTTCTGATTCCTTGGTCATCTGCGGTCTTCATTTATCATACTGACCATTATTCCACAGGTAAATAACATATTCTCGTTCTCGTTTTTGAGCGATGAAAAAGAGCATCAGCTCGATCAACCCAGCTCTTTGAGGCGGGAGTAACGCCCCATCTTTCAATGATATTTTTTCAACTCTGATTTCATGAACTCGCTACTTTCTTGGCGTACGCTAACACCCACTATCATCCATAGATTGAGGTCGTCAACAGCCTTACCCTACTAACCGCCAAGCCCATCACTTACCTCGTCAATCTTAGCGAGAAGGACTACATCCGCAAGAAGAACAAGTGGTACAGCTTTTACCAGACTCTCTCAGTTACCGTAGCTCACGCTTGGACATAGGCTAGCCAAGATCAAGGGCTGGATTGACACACACAACCCCGGCGACCCCCTCATCCCATTTTCCGTATCACTGGAGGAGCGTCTTGCGCAGCTTCCGGACGATGAACGTGCCGAAGCTCAAAAGAACCAGGAGCGCAGAGTGCTCTCGGAAAGATAACACAGGCGGGGTACTCCAGTCTTGACGTGGGTCTCGTCCGCTGGTCACTGATAGCTCATTGATCCGAATTTTTGATCACAGTTAATCCGCTACTTCACATGTGGACCCGATGAAGTGCGTGCATGGACGATTCGCAAGGGGACAAAGGCACCGCAGGCAGCTGGTGTTATTCAGTATGCCGAATTTCTATCTTGATTTCACCCTTTCTCACACTTATGTAGCTCGGACTTTGAGAACAAGTTTGTTTGTGGTGAAATTATGACGTATGAGGACCTCAAGGAGCACGGAAGCGAAGCTGCTGTTAAGGCTGCTGGTAAACTGAGACAGCAAGGCAAGCCTTATGAGAGTGAGTTATTCCCGTCGTTCCCTTAAGACTATCACTCACTGACGGACGACCTAGTGGTGGACGGAGATATTGCTTACTGGAAATCTGGTTAATTGGGCGGATGGAAAAGAAGTTGGAGTTGTTGTACGTTGCATATATACTTGTGCTAGATGAGGCAAGTAGATATAATCGCATTGTTTGAGATTGATGTTTTATGAAAGATCTTGATTGGGGTCATATCGCTTATCCTACATAGTTAGTATTCCTGTTGTTGATGCAGATGTGGTGCGGCATTAAGATTTAGCTACGCCTCGTTCAAGTTTGTGGCAACAAAGTCTACAGATTTGACAGTAATTGTTCAGACGATGCATGTACGTAATGTAGAGCCTCACTACCAGGCGTTGGCAGCAGTCCAAATCCATCATAGAATGGCCCGGCCATTCGTAATAATGAGGGTGAGGTAAAAATAAACAAGCTGGGCGCTTATGCGTGCTGCTATTTATAAATTACGATGCACCGTGCCCGAAACCGGTTCAGTTCGCTCATCCCGGGCCGGATAGATGTGTCACAGGTTACGCGGTCAGATGTGACACAACCCGCAGTATTTAAACCACTACTACTGTTCTAGTTCTAAATGACCATCATCCTTTACATGGAAAAATTGGCATGCGAGGCATTCGCAGCGCAATTCATCGTCTCCTGGAAAAAATAACTGCCAAGCTATGCCATCCTACACTAGCACCATAATGATATGCCTCCATGATGTTGTGAATCATTCAGACAAGTTAATGTTGGGTGTTATGTGATATTGGTAATCCATGAAAAGTTTGAGAAAACTATGGGAAGCACACGGAAACAAAAGTTTGTGTTAGTCTCTATCACCTACATTTGAAATTTGCGCATGCTCAAAGGTCCAACAGCACCAGAAAGTCTGGCTAATGGACAGCAAGCACATCTGTCACTAACAGGGACCCAGAGTGGGATCCAGACACATTGTTCTCAGAGTGTCTATTCCTGGACACTCTCCCTCAATCTTTATCCACCGTACTGGCCATTATCCTACAGGTAGATACCATATTTCTTGTCATTGCTTTGCTCAATAACTCAGCTTCAGGAGGGAGTAATCCCCCTAGACATCATTTTTTCTGTTCCCTTCTTTGTTATTTGTGGTCTGCATCTACTATACCGACCATCATCCTACAGGTAAATACATTCTCACTATCACTTTTGAGGGATGTGAGAGAGCATCATGTCACAACCCACAAATGAATTAATGCAAGGGCAGAGACTAGGACTCAAACTAAGGTTATCACAAGAAGAGAGAGGAGCAAGGATGTCTTGGATTGCTACAGTTGTAGATACAAGAGGTTTGAACTAAAGAACTACTACAGCGAAACTAGCTAACTATATACACATATTGAAACTGAGATGTAAACTGAGTTTGAAACTACTAGCCAATCATAAAATAGAAATGAGAATCATACGATGTGATAGTTGTGACATTGTTATGACATCATATTCTAGAAGATTCTAAGATGACGTGATACTATCTTATCTTATCTTATCCGATAGCATCATAAAAGATCTCTTCATCTTCATCAGGAAGTTTGGTTATAGAAGCGGATATAGGGATTTTGATGTGGTTTGTGTTTGTCTTAGCACTGGGTTTAGACGCTTTAGGGAAATTGAGAAAAGAGTAATGATTTGTATTTGGAATTCGTGACACATCAGCTCAATTAACCAAATTATTTTAGTCGGCAGTAATGCCCCATCTTTCAATAATATCTTTTCGACCCCCCGAATTCATGAATTTGCTACTCTCTTGACACTTGCTGACACCCACTATCATCCGTAGATCAAGGTCATCGGAAGCCTTACCCTCCTAATTGCCAGGCCTATCACTCGCCTCATCAATCTTAGCGAGAGAGACTCATGCTCAGTCTGGGCTATCTAAAACCTTGACAATGCTGACATACTATATGGATATTTGCGTCACTTGTGGCTTGGATAGATGGAATGTCAAAGCTAGCACTCATTGATCATTTATAGTATCACTATCAGTAGCGGTGTGTGTGTGCACCAAGTCCCTGACTTCTGATTCCCAACTTCTGATTCCCCAAGTCATGAAGATTTCCAGATCGTAGTTACATCTTTTCTGCTCCATATCCTCAAAATATTTATGTATTCCTATTCACTACACATATAGCGGTGTTGCTATAATGTACATGTACATTCATGGTTAGGGAGGGTTTTTGGGTATGTGTGAGTTTCAGTAATTTGAGAAGTACCATAACAGATCTGCCAAGCAACCATCAAAGCCAATCGCCATGACGATGTATGTTACCTTGGACAGGGAACTGCATAGGTAAAATCCCATCATATCCGCACCCATACCCGGACCCGGCAAATCTGATGGGTACAGGTTTTGTGCCGGTGCGAGACCTGTACCTGCACCCGCATGGGGTTTACTCATGAGTACTGTGTATAAAATAAATACAATTAGATTAAAGAAACACACATGTGATGTGAACAAATAAGTAATATTATTAGAACGATGCAATCAGAATGTTTGCAATGATGAAGAAAGCAACTAATCAGCCTATAAAGGCAGCCAAAAACCTTCGCGTCCTCCGAAGGTAGTAAGATGGTGAGACTGTTGATCATCTCATCGACCTGCATGGTGAAAGCCTCTGCCATGGCTGTTGCCAAGCGCTGATTGATGCTCATATGGACGTCTGCACTCACTGGCATTTGCATGAAGTTCTTTACCATAAGAGCAGTGCGCTGCTCTAGATGTCCAAGTTTGCCTCCTTTCCACTATTCAGTTGGCTAGGCAGATCAGTCCACACAATGCAATGCGAGAGGTCTGGAGCCTGCTGTAAACAACACTCATTGTTGTGACAGCCGGTGAAAACAATGATATCATTGCTACCTGTTGGATTATCAGGGATTGAGGTATGAGCTCGACACTTATCAGGAATCTTCAGAATCAATGGCGCATCAATGGCGCAATATTACCGGGTGTCGGCAGCATGGTTTTAGCGTTGGCTGGCATATATAAGTAGGAATTTTTCTGTACAAGTACGCTATGCATTTGTCAGCGGGTTCACTGTAAAACCTGAGTTGGTATTACTTTGCAGAACGTGTCTGAGACTTGTGTGCAACTCAACACTATCCTCTACAACGATCATAGCACCATGTTCACACCAATTCCCGGTGACACTGGCATGTTGCAATGGCTGAGCACTTCCTTGTTCTCTGCACTGATTAATAACAATGTACATGCCATCGAAAGTGACACAGCCAGTAAAGGGCAACAAACAAGAAGGATGTGAAGCACAATGTTTTCAAAGACAGGTTAAGAGCCAAGTGCAAAATGATAGGAGTGGTATTGAGGATGGTAGAGAGCATGATAATAATTAGGGTAAGCAGATATATCATGGGGCACAAGTTCAGGAGGACAGGTGTGCTCAGCAAGCACTTGAGGAGCATGGCATGGGAGCTTCACAATAAAGAGCCTGCAGCAAAATGAGCATTGCTGCAACATATATACATAAAGTACGGAAATCACATGTACATTAAATACTGAACAATGCGAGAATAGATAGCACTCAGCATTTTTCAGTTTATCTCATGGCTTATATTACGATCGCTGTTCTTGGCATAGTATTTGTCTGTATAAACAGGGAAAGCACGGTGTGCAGGTCCTCCCACAACCTGCCTACCTTCGTTGGGCTTGTACTTAGCTCACAAAGCTGAAAGCATCGTTTGACATGGGTCGCAAGGGATTCAACTTGGCAGGGGTAAATAGTGAATAGCTGATCACCAAGTTGATAGGTATCAAGATCTACTGATATTGCTACTGGGGAGGGTGTGGGTATGCTCGTGGTTCAGGCGACTGAAGTGCAGCTGGGGTTTTCCAAGGTCTAGGCTTGGTTTACCGGTTAACAGCGAAGGCGTGTGTAGGTATTCACAATAGTGAAGTTCCATCCTTGCATTTAGGTCACCAGAGGCCTAGCGAATAAGCAGTTTGATACTGCTGAGACCAGATGTGCGCTCGGAGTAAACCGATTGTTCGTAGCTGGAAGGAATGCTGGTCGACCCCTGTTAGAACACTGTGGCAAAGTGTTCTTCCAGATCAGGGTCTACTTTAAAGCGAGTTCATTTTATATGGACATAGGTCAAGGTAAGGAGTAGCCTAACAGCGCCCATGTGAAACTCATACTGAGGTCTTAGTAAATGGAGGTGTTAGACAAAGGTCTGTTGAACTACTGACTGGATCCCGTCAGTCTGTTGCTCTTTATGTCTGTTGTAACAATGTGGTACTACTTGAGGGCCATCTTGTGCTTGATTGGGATCACGATGCCAGCTGAGGTACACCCTAGCTCCGCAGCCACAACAAAAGTTCTGGTGAAATGAACAAACTACCGCTGGCCTAAGTATAAGCGCAACGATAATCCTACTGAAGGTGCGAGTGAGATATTCGACCCAAGAGGACTGCAATAGAAGCAATTACTTCTAAGTTAGTGCGAAGGAAACAAGGAAGTACTAATAAGGCAACAAAGATTCCAACTTCCAAGGTTAGCGGCGGTACTAGCATGATGTCAGCGGTACTTGGGCGGTAAGGATAGCTACAACGGTTAGCTAGCAAGAGCAAGAACAAAGTTACTTGAGTGAGACAAATATGTTATGAGTACTGGCGTAGCAGCAACTCCATATGAACGAGAATGTGGGTGAGAGAGGTAGTGACCCAGCGAGATCACTGGCCGTGGTCCAGTTATGAGTAACAAAGTCGAAAGTCACATGGTACTTCGAGCGGTAAAGTTACCAGCGGTTAAACCAAAGAGCGATGTTCGAATGGAGGAAAGTTCAAAAGCAAATGGATTGTGACTAGCAAGCGTTTCAGATACTAAGTCCAAGTGAAGGGATGTAACAGGAAGTAACTGTAACGGTATGTATGTTCAGTCCTTTTTAACATATGCGAGCGCGTATGAGATAATTATGCAAGTCTGGTAGCGAGAAGGAAAATAAATAGGGTATTTAGTAAAGAGGCGCACAGTGTGCAGCGGCCCCTTGAGATGTAAGGTAAATCCTGCCATAGATTTAGTAACGGCGGAAGTGAAGTAACTATGCACCAATGGATTCTGGACAGAATTGGACGGGACATGAGGGCATTGGTGTGAGGATCTGGTAAGGGTTCACGGAAGAAGAATGGGTTCGCCTTAGTGGAGCGAAAAGGCTATTTCCTTGCTATAAGGGAATTCTTCGGTTGCCGCCGCAGACGCTAATGAGATGCTTGTCGAAAACAGGGTTTTGATGGTCAGCATGACTTTTCTCGCTACATCGGGTACACAAGGTACAGGGCTTGTTGATAAGGGGTATCAAGCATCGGGTGGAGTGGTGTAAACATGTTGTTATAATGTATTGATTGTATTGGGTGCAGACAGTTGATTAGGAGAAGTGATGTGGGGATACAGGAGGACACTTTCTGCTTTGGGGTGAAATATTCTCCTCGCAACCTCTGGGCTCTTGTTTATGTGGGGAGATCGTTTTAACGGTTACCAAGTCATTATTCAGTTTTAAGAGTTCCTAATCCCTGAACGGTGGTAAAAACCGTCCGACTGCATCATGCAGGCAGGATACTGGGAGGTGTTTGTTGTGAATGTGTGTACAGCTGAAACAGGAGGTCATTGTCCCTGGCGGCTCTATGAGTACCAGTGTAGTGAACAAAGTCACACTGATCATGAAAGTGCCATTTTACACAAGTGTCTCATTACTGCCTACAGCGGCTACCGAGAAAACCCCTATAGCGAGCATTACCCCTTTTCGCTTCACTGGTACTGTTTTTGCTCCGTGGATCCTTGCCCCTTACCAAATCTCGCTACCGATGTCCTCCTGTCCATTCCATTTCCATCTAAGATCCATTGGTGCATAGCATATTCGTTTCTGCCATTACTAAAGCTACGGCAAGACTTACCTTAACTTCCGTGATGCCGCTTGCTTGCTGCATGCCTCTTAGCTAGATATCTCTATCTCGCTACCGTTCTCGCTATGTATTCCGGCCATTCACAGTACATGTTAAAAAGGACTCTTTGCACATTCCAGTACTTACTTTTCCCTCTATGGTACACATGGTACTTAGGAATAGTCACTATCACTGTCTCTAATGGAATAAAATCTTTTGCCAAAGTTACTGTCTCTTGAGGATCTCTTTACCACTGCACGCACCACCGCTTGTTACTGCTTTCCCGTGCTTCACCGCTTGCACTATGCTTTCCCACGCCATACCGCAGTTTTACCACTTTTGCTACCGCTTGTCTACCGCTTTCCTGCGCTTACCGCTAGTATTACCACTAGTTTCCCATGGACCAGAGGTCACTGCTAGCATCTCGCTACCTCCAACAGCAGTCATGCACCACAGGTTGGGCATTATAAAACTATATTAACTTAGCATTCCCTTTAGGGTCGAACACTCTTGCTTTGCAAGTGAAGCAGACTAGACGGAGCGCAAGACTCGCATACTAGTTTAGGCCGTGGTTCATCTACAGCCCAGGCTAGATTGTATCTTTACACCGGCGTCAAGAAGAGCAGCTGCACTTTGGAGCAAAGGTTTAAATGC
Source organism: Suillus spraguei (assembly GCA_016800925.1). Classification (NCBI taxonomy): domain Eukaryota; kingdom Fungi; phylum Basidiomycota; class Agaricomycetes; order Boletales; family Suillaceae; genus Suillus; species Suillus spraguei. Next base: position 50,579 of record JABCPU010000052.1, on the reverse strand, counting down.
TAATATATAAAAATGAGGCCTGAAACATGTTTACAAATTGAAAGTGTCTGGTTAGTCATAGAAGTGTGGAAGAACTGCGCCAGTGCTGAGTCTAAGGCAATTTGTTCAGAAGCATGAAAGTGGCGAGATGGAGAAGTCTGGAGGTAGTTTGATTACTATCGCTGGACAATGGTGTCTTAATAACTGAGGGTCTTATATAACAGTGTGTAAGGAATGTAATGACACCACAATTACACTGGGATAAGACTTCTTGCCAGTCCTCAATTAACACAGTCTACGACTTTTCTAGTTTTCATGGTAGATAACATGTGAGTTCTTGGGAGGCCTGCTAAACAAATCTGGTGATTAACTTAGCTGGAGCTATCTTCAGAAATCTGCTCTTTGGAAAACTGAGGCTAGGGTAGACTGTCTAGGCTGGGAACTGGGTGTACGTGGATAGATTTGTCTAGGAAAGATCCTTCTAGACAATAAACTGGGTGTGAAATAGATTGGCCCAGGAATGAATTTTCTAGGCAGTAGACTTGGGCACTTGAATAGATTGGCCTAGAAATGATCCTTCTAGGCGCTGAATGTGGGAACTTGGGAAGATTGTCTAGGAATGATCCTTCTAGACAATAGACTTGGGCACTTGAATAGATTGGCCTAGGAATGAACCTTCTAGGCACTGAATGTGGGAACTTGGGAAGATTGGCCTAGGAATGAACCTTCTAGACAATAGACTGGGATAGTATTCTCAAAGATATGAGAATAGAATACATGGACCAGATAGTGGCTGGTCAAAGATATGAACTGGAGAGATGTGGTCTCTAATATAACTGACTATTTTCCTAGGTATATCATATACCTAGCTTTAAAAATAGTATAACAATGGTCTCAAGGGAATTCGTTACCCTGCACTTGGTTTAACAATGCTTCAAAGTGACTAACTTTGCAAGCCTTGAGAAATATTTACTCCTGAAATATAGTGACAAGTGGGAGATCCTATTTTTTGGGGGGAGAATGGGCTCTCCTTTGATACATGTAGCATGGGAAAATAGTTATGTAAGCTAATATAGAGAGAACCAATCAAAATATTCATCCAAACTCAAAAGAATAGGAATAAAAGGAAAAGGTGGAGTCATGACATCATATATGACATCATAGTGGAGCAGAATGTTCTAGAAGTGAAATGGAACTGTCCAGAATGAAGTGACATCATCATGATATCATACCCTGTGGGTACAATTTTACAAAGTGTTTGGGGTGTCAAGGCATCCTAATAGTAAGAAATAGTAAGGGAAAAATGAAGAAGAAGAGACAAGAATAATAGTACAATGGAAACAGGTGAAACATAGGTTGTTTTGGTAGGTTTTTGTAGGCTTTGAACTTGTCTCTATGGTTTTCTCTAGCCAAAGTGAATAAGCCAAAGGTAAGGCTATACCTAAACCTTCAATCTTCTTCTCACATCAACTAGGTCATTATGTGATTCCCATCTCACATATGACTTTTCTTCAAACAATGCAGATTTGTGAATCAGCAGAAATGTCTGGAAGTGTTTTGAACCAAGGTATGGTACCAAGGTATGGGTTGACTAGTCTGAGGGCTAAGCTAACAGACATGGTCTTTTGTGGGTCACCTAGCAGTTATGTCCATGCATGATTCCCGTATCATGCAGGACAATGGGAAGCAAGTGAAAGCTCATGGGCCATAGCAGCGTCTTAACGCTGGCTCGAGAGTACTTATCTCTCCGTCGGTTCCCGGTTAACAGGAGCTTAAGTTGATTCCTCCTCCTGTCATATACCATACTTCTGATCCCAGATCCAACCATATCTGATCAGATCTGATTGATTCTATTTCCGTCCGGTCCACAGATCCTGTCCGGATCGCTCATCCAAATGTGCTCACTTCTCGCACTCTATCTCCCTTGTGTATATCTGTGTCTATCTCCTTTCGTCACTCATCCTGTTTCTGTTACTCCGGCTGTGTATAATTCCATCCTGTGTCACTGATCCGTTACCTGTGTTTCATTTCCGATTCGTGCTTACTGATCCGCTGCGCATTAACTAATAGACTTCCGTTACACTTCGTACATAGCCCTTGGTCCCGGACTTGTTGATTATCCGTCTTAGATACTTACAGTATATAAACCACTTGTAGATCTCCATAGAACCTTAGTTCAAATATCATCTTAGATTCTGCTCATTCTGCTTCCTCCGGACTTAAGTCACTTTCCGCTCTAAGTCATCTTCCGAGACTTGGGATTGATTCCTATAGTCTATATCTCTGACTCTATCTTCGGATAGTCTATCTCTGTTAGTTTCTAGTTAGGAACTCATTCCAAAGCTAGTCTTAATCCTTGTTCTATTCCTACATTCTGGATAACCTTCGGACGTATCATATCCGATACCTTCGGATGTCTGGATCCGTCATGCAACTCCTTCCGGATCTTTGGACATATACCTTCTCCCTGAAATAAGGGGCATTACTCAGGAAAGGGGCACAGTGCACGAACTGAGGCCAAAGCCCTTCAGATCTCTCTCCCTTTGAGTATGGTCTTAACACCTCCTTTGTGTCTGAGATACGGGTATGTGTGAGTTATACACTTTGCTGACTAATCCAGCAGCCAGAGGCATTGGCATTGTGTATGTAGCGCCTGTATCGGAGTCCAGAGGGGGGGCCAAAAGAGAGAAATGGGAGACACCAACAATCAGTCATCAAATCGTCCACTGACCCTCCCCCACCCCAACTCCAAATATGTAGATCCCTGTAACACTCTGCATAAGCGGACGAGAAATGAGTAAGTACCATCAATGCTAGCCAATACCTAATATCAGTAGAAACATACATCTATATCACACAAAATGCGCACCTAAAATGGCCAGCAGGAATGGTGGACTGATGGGGGTACACCTCACATCAGGGCATTTGCGATTTTGAGACTCATGGACACCGGGGGTCCAGTAGATTAGAAAGTACTGTCCTACATAGGTTACACACCTCAATGGACAAAATTGGATTTAAAAAATAAATCAACAAGATAGCACTCAGAGGAGATGGGAAGATAGTTGGGAAGACAATTACAATAGACAATTGGGGAGGGACGATGAAAACCAAAAGTACAGTTTCAGATGAGCTAGTCAGATCATTGAATTAGGATAATTTTAGCAGGCATGCGTTTGCAGACGATTCGATGTTTGTTGCAAATAAGAACCCTTGGAAGTCAGGAACTAGATCCTCAAATGAAGTTAACTGCAGTGCATGCAACCCCTATGCACCCCTCTTTGCTTCATCCCCAAATGGACTTCACAAGTATGATGCCACATGCAGTCGCACCACATGACATGGATCATGGGATCATCATGTTTATGATACTCACAAGCCTCCCAACGGCATTCGACTAGCGCATTTGGTAAACGAGTGAAATGGCTGGTTTTGCAATGTGCCTTTAATTCACCCAGTGTCCCTATGAATCCGCAGATTGCATCGTCACATAACCATCTACAAAGAAGGGGGGCAGAGGACAGATATAAAACAGGATTGAGTTTGGCTGACCACAACTTGCATGAGGCTGCATTGAAATTAGAGGGCCTGGATGAGGGTCGACAGAATTCTGCCACTAATATACCGGTTCCTTATACAGCAGGACATCAGAGGTGGACATTTCAGGGCCAAAGACGAAAGATGAATCTTGCTTGATCATAGTGGTAGAATGTGAATGGTGGACGTCTGGATACCACCTGTGTATCAAGGTGAATATAAGAAAAACAAAAGACAGGAAATCAAGGACATACATTGGGAGTGCATATGGGGATGAGCAGTTGCTTCACACTGTAGGAGAATGAAAGTACCCAAAAGTGGAGGATGGCGGGTAGATGGTTTGTAGTGGTAGCACTGATATGTCGTCCTGAGTTTGGGTGCAGGGGCAAGCTGAGTTGAGTAATGTTGCTGGGAGTTGTGGCAGCTGTGACCAGGGCTGCTCAACAGACCATCCCACATCCACGGGTCATACAAGTTGGGCAGACCAGGATGACTAGTCATTTTGTTATACATCTGTAACCCAGCGAAGGGAGCTGACTAACTTTAGGCTTGATATTACAGTTGAAGGAGTCACTGAAAACCCAAGATTGGGACATATAGTTAAGCTCTGTAGTTTTGAATAAGACAATTATCAGCATGACAGAGAAGGGATGTCTAAAAACCTACCATGCCATTGGTGGAGGGAAGCCCACTAGATGAGCTGGCGGAGGTACTGCAAAAATCATCATCAAGGACTTCATGGTTGACTGGCATGAGTTGGTTTAGCATGAGTTCACTATCGAAGAGCAGTTGGAGCAAGTGCAAGATGTGCTAGGGCCCAGAGACGTCAGCTATTGAGGGAATTCAGTTTTATATTCCAGACAAATGGTAGGCAGTGAAACGAAGAAACTAGCGCTGGCCTAAGTATAAGTGCAGCATTAATCCTACTGAAGGCACGAGTGAGATGTTCAACCCAAGAGGACTGCAAATAGAAGCAATTCCTTCAAAGTTAGTGTGAAGGAAACAATGAAGTACTAATATGGCAATGAGAATTCCGACTTCCAAGGTTAGCGGTGGTAGCAGTATATCGGCGGTACTAGCGTGGTGTCAGCAGTACACGTGCGGTAAGGATAGCTGCAACTGTTAGCTAGCGAGAGCAAGAACAAAGTTACTTGGGCGAGACGAAAATGTTATTACTACCAGCGGTGCAGTAGCGGTAGCGGCAACTCCATATGAGCGGGAATGCAGGTGAGAGAGAAAACGACCCAGCGAGATCACTGGCCATGGTCCGGTTACAAGTAGTGAAGTCAAAAGTCGCGCGGTACTTCGAGCGGTAAAGTTACCGGCGGTTAAATCAATGAGCGAAGTTTGAATGGAGAAAGTTCAGAGGCAAATAGATTGCGACTAGCGAGCATTTCAGACACTAAGTCCTAGTGAAGGGATGTAATGGGAAGTAAAAATAATGGTATGTATGTTCAGTCCTTTTTAACATATGCGAGCGCATACGAGATAGCTATGCAAGTCCAGTAGCAAGAAAGAAAATAAACAGGGTACTTAATTATGAGGTGCACAGCGTGCAGCGGCCCCTTGAGATGTAAGGTAAATCCTGCCGTAGGTTTAGTAACGGCGGAAGCGAGGTAACTACACACCAATGGATTCTAGACAGAATAGGACGGGACATGAGGGCATCGGTGCGAGGATCCGGTAAGGGTTCATGGGAGAAGAATGGTTCCGCCTTAGCGGAGCGAAAAGGCTATTTCGTCACTATAAGGGAATTCTTTGGTTGCCGCCGCAGACATTAATGAGACGCTTGTCGAAAACGGGGTTTTGACGGTCAGTGTGACTTTTCTCGCTACAGCGGTGTAGAAATGAGGTTTCGGAAAAGCAACACATTCCATAATGATGCAATCAACCATATCGAACCAAGGGGCAGCCAATGAGTCTACTAGTAGTAGCAACATCAAGCAACCACAGACCAGATAAGCACACTGTCCTGCATGATACGGAATCATGCATGGACATAACTGCTAGGTGACCACAAAAGACCATGTCTGTTAGCTTAGCTCTCAGACTAGTCAACCCATACCTTGGTACCATACCTTGGTTCAAAACACTTCCAGACATTTCTGCTGATTCACAAATCTGCATTGTTTGAAGAAAAGTCATATGTGAGATTGGAATCATATAATGACCTAGTTGATGTGAGAAGAAGATTGAAGATTTAGGTATAGCCTTACCTTTGGCTTATTCACTTTGGCTAGAGAAAACCATAGAGAAAAGTTCAAAGCCTACAAAAACCTACCAAAAAAACCTATGTTTCACCTGTTTCCATTGTACTATTATTCTTGTCTCTTCTTCTCCATTTTTCCCTTACTATTTCTTACTATTAGGATGCCTTGACACCCCAAACACTTCATAAAATTGTACCCACAGGGTATGATATCATGATGATGTCATGGCTCCACCCTTTTCCTTTTATTTCCTTTTATTCTATTCTTTTGAGTTTGGATGAATATTTTGATTGGTTCTCTCTATATTAGCTTACATAACTATTTTCCCACACTACATGTATAAAAGGAGAGCCCATTCTCCCCCCAAAAAATAGGATCTCCCACTTGTCACTATATTTCAGGAGTAAATATTTTTCAAGGCTTGCAAAGTTAGCCATTTTAAAGCATTGTTAAACCAAGTGCAGGGTAATGAATTCCCTTGAGACCATTGTTATACTATTTTCAAAGCTAGGTATATGATATACCTAGGAAAATAGTCAGTTATACTAGAGACCACGTCTCTCCAGTTCATATCTTTGAGAATACTATCCCAGTCTATTGTCTAGAAGGATCATTCCTAGACAACTCTACCCAAGTTCCCAAGTCTAGTGCCTAGAAGGATCATTCCTAGGCCAATCTATTCAAGTGCCCAAGTCTATTGTCTAGAAGGTTCATTCCTAGACAAATCTACCCAAGTTCCCAAGTCCACTGCCTAGAAGGTTCATTCCTAGGCCAATCTATTTCACACCCAGTTTATTGTCTAGAAGGATCTTTCCTAGACAAATCTATCCACATACACCCAGTTCCCAGCCTAGACAGTCTACCCTAGGCTCAGTTTTCCAAGAGCAGATTTCTGAAGATAGCTCCGGCTAAGTTAATCACTAGATTGGTTTAGCGGGCCTCCCAAGAACTCACACATTATCTACCATGAAAACTAGAAAAGTCGTAGACCGTGTTAATTGAGGACTGGCAAGAAGTCTTATCCCAGTGTAATTGTGGTGTCATGACATTCCTTACACGCTTTTATATAAGACCTCGGTTATCAAGACAATGGCACATGGGAACAACTGACAATTTTTCTACACAGATGGTAGTATACTATTTTTTTAAAGAAGCATTGCATGTATGCTGATACACACTCCTAGGATAAATTGGATCATCAAACTCTCAAACATTGGTACCCAAGAACTCCGAAAAACAAGAAAATGACATCCAAAAACATGGCTCATCAAGAGGCACGCAACCAACTTATGAAGAAGATATTGAAACGACATGAACTTCTTGCAGGAGTGGCCAGCCAGTCCAGAAAGAAACATCAATGCACTTCGCCATCTGACCACTACCATATTTCAAAGTACCCAAAGGCATCCTCTGATCTCACTGCATGGTTGAGCAAACTCGACTCTGAGGATCCAGCAAAGAAGGTATGTGGTATTTTTACACTAGTACTAATTCTAATATGCTGTGCTTTAAAATTTTATCCTGCAACTGAAAGATCGTCTTCTAGCCCACCTCCAAGGGATCAAATACTCGGGTGATGAGCACAACTTTACCAATGAAGATTGGGATCAGGTTATATTTGCTAACAACCAAATCCACGAACATGGTGTGTTGCAGGTCAATTACACCATGTACGACCTTTGAAGGGAGCAAGACATGATAAACCCTCAGACTCGTGCCGACATCATGGTACTCTTGCATGAAAATAACGACAAACACCACCCATACTGGTATGCACGGGTCATCTGAATTTTGCACTTAGATGTTTGGTATTACGGCGACAAAAACACCTCTACATCGAAACCGCTGCGCATGGATGTACTTTTTGTACGCTGGTTTGCATGTGATGTTACATTCAAGGGCGGCTGGTCTGCTAAGCACTTGCACTGGCTTGGATTCTTCACAGGCGATGATCCTGGATGTTTCGGATTTCTAGATCCTGATAATGTAATTCGTGGGGTCCATCTCATTCCCGCATTCACATGTGAACGCACAGATCACTATATGGGACCATCATTTGTCCGTCGCGAGGAGGATGGTGACACAGACTGGCGGTTTCATTATGTCAATATGTATGTCCTACTTTGCTTCTAAACTATTGACAGTTCTGACTACTGTACTAGATTTGTAGACAGAGATATGTTTATGCGCTTTCATGGTGGAGGCATCAGTCATAAGGTCACACGGGAGTGGGATGACTTTTTGCAGAGTGACGGAGCCCCAGCAAATACCCCTGACGACGATGAAGAATGGGATGATGTTGATATGGATACTAGGGAGGATGGCGAGGAAGACAGCGAGGAAGAGGAGGGTGAATTAGATGAAGGTGAAGATGAGGAAGATGAGGAAGACCCAGACAATAGAGTAGAGGCTGATTCAGATGAGGAACTTGATGATGATGTACTTGCACGTTATGGCGCACTATAATTATTGCTTAATGATATACTACACATGCCAGGAAATTCACACATTCCTTGACGTGCCCTTATGCGGACTTATTTACACTTAACTGCCTTGGTGAAATTGAATCTACTTGTCCAAAATTTCAATGTGAATGAATTCAGAAAAAAAAAGTTGAGATATATTAATATACATGTTTTATTGTATTTCGCACTCAAAAAATATAAGATATGCCAGGTGAATGATGTGAGAGAGAGCAAACAAGTTTTGAGATAAGTGAGTTAAGCTGATTAAGCATGTTAAGGAATGTGTGAATTTCCTGATGTTGGGATATAATGGATATATAATGTCATAGCAGACCGAGACAAACATTAGCTACTCGCTGTCAGGTTGACATATAGCTTAGCATGACATAATCCAGATGCCATATAGTTTAGCACGACATTGTATGCACGATCGCTTATGACCATGACGTGGCACGTCTGAGAAGCGTTGTGGCGCAGCCGCAACCCAAATCAGGCAATTCTGAACTGTGGACTTTTGGTGATGTCTTCGTCATATGTTGTCTGCATCTATTATACTGACCATTATCCTGTAGGTGAATGCATTCTCGTTATCGCTTTTGAGGGATGAAAGAGAGCATCAGCTCAAGTAACCCAACTCTTTTAGACGGTGTTAATGCCCTATCTTTCACTAATATCTTTTCGACCCTTTGACCTTGTGAACTCGCTACTTTCTTGGTGTACACTAACACCCACTATGATCTGTAGATCGAGGTCATCGACAGCCTCACCCTACTAACCACAAGGCCTATCACTCACCTCGTCAATCTCAGCGAGAAGGACTACATGGGCAAGAAGAACAAGTGGTACGCCTTTTATCAAACTCTCTTAGTTACCGCTCACGCTCGCTCATAGGTTAGCCAAGATCACGTTTTCCTTTAATCCCGGTGGACCCGCTCATCTTTTCATCACGATTAAATAAATATAGCATAGTGGGGTATCGCAGCACAAGGAATGTAACAGTGGGTGTACATGCCTAGGTAGCCCTCCTCATCCCCAAGTGGACTTCGCAAGTGTGACGCCACATGCAGTCGCGTCGCATGACACGCACCGTGCGGTCGTCACGCTTATGATAAGTGCAGGCTTCCCAGCGGCATTCAATCTGCCCGTCTGGGGGACCAGCAAAATGACTGGTTTTACAATGCGCCTTCAACTCATCCAGTATCCCTGTGAATTCACAGGGCGTGTCATCATCACATAGCCATCGGCAGGAAAAGGGGAGGGGAGATGAATGACTACGAGGCGGGGTTGAATATGGCAGGTTGGCAATGGGCGTGTGATCTGAGGGGTAATATATATTTCTACCATGGCCTGCACGGGCCTGTGAGAAGAGTCTCATCTGAAGGCTTCCACAGCCCAAGGCGAAGGTGTCATCAGTGGGAGAAGCCCATTCAGAGAGCCTGGGTGAGGAGTAGCAAAATTCTGCGACTGATGCGACGGCTCGTTGTACGGCCGAAAATCAGAGGTGGGGATTTCAGGGTAGACATCTGGGTGATGCCTGCGTGCGAGGGTGGTTAGGGACAGAATAATGATAACGAAGGACATACATTTGGGATGTGTGTAAATGCCAGTAGTTATTTCCTATTGTAGAAGCACAATTATGAAGCGTTGGTGGGCTGTGCCAAGAGCCATGAATCGAGAGAGGCTTAAGAGTGGAAACAGATTGTGTCAAGTATTGTTCCTGTGTAGAGTTGTGGTGGGCATATTTAATACTGCTCAATGGAGCGTCTGACATCGGCGGGTAAGATAAGGCGGCGGGCTCAGCTAAACACCATGACTAGTCAGGTTATTCCTGTACAAGGCAGCCTATGATTCTGAAGTGGACTAACTTTTGACATTGTAATCGGATGGGGTATTGCGAACCTATGGTTGGGATATGTTATTGTTGAGCCCCGTAGATTTGAAAGAGACATCTTCAGAATGGTGGTCAGTGCGGTAGAGAAGAATCGGCGGAGAAACGCTACCATGTCACTGTTGGTGCAGGGAGGACTACTGGACGGGTTGGCGGATGTATAACAGACACCATGCCAATTGTCGAGGACTTCTTGGTTGAACATTAGCTTGTCTGGCACTGTAGAATAGATGAGAGCGAGCGACGTGGTATATCCGGGGAGAGACCATTTTTATATGCTTGGACAGCAGATGGGATGGATGCAAAGCTCAGAACACTGCATGACACACCACACCGGATCAAGGGGTAGCATGATGTTGGGTAAAAAGCGATGGCATGCACACCAGTACTAGAACTGATTGCAAACTTTCATTTGAACGCGTTTGGAAACATGAATGGAGATATCGTAGTCGATGGTGGTATTATGCCGGTAAGTGATGATGATCGATTGATCGGGGGTCGGTTACCTGTTGAGACGGCTTACAACACCTTAACTTATTAGTTTAATCGGGGTGAGATCGACCGATGACATGAGCAAGTGCTAAACTATCAGTTGGCTTTGAGAACAAGTCCTTGTGCTGACCAGTTAAACTGCAAGTCCACATGTCAAAAACACCTAGCTCTAAAGTATAGGTTCAAACGGTATTCAAAACATGGAGCCTTTTAAAACCCGTGAATCTAGATGCGATTGGTCTGCATTAGACCACGACGAGATGAGACCTAAGGTCTGAATCAAAACCCAGGATTCTAAATGCTGCGCAAAATCACACATTATTTACATAGCACTCGTCTTTCGTTAAATGCTCCTCAAGCATGCTGAACTCTGGTTCAACATCGGTGGCGATGTGCCTACAAGATATCTTCCGTGGGAAGCCCGCAGTAAATACAATGTGTCAAGGTCATCTAGGAACAGAAGCTGTAGCGACTCGGATACATTGAGTCGTGAAAGACACCTTTCGCGCAACGCCCACCTTGCCTGCAGACACGATCAATGGAAAAGGAGCGTCTGGAACAGGTACTGAGAACGGATGAACCAAATGCACTCATCCATGGCAATATATCTGCCAAGGAGAACTGAATATAGTTATTTGATAACCGAGCGACTCATCATACAGAAAGCCGTAGTCAGCAATCTTGCACCTATCTTTGAATTAGGCTGTGAAGTCAGCTGACTGCAGCACATACCGTAGCAAGTTACGGTAAGCAATTATGTTAACATGCAGCCCCGTCAAATGCGTTCATAGTCCGGCCATGATATCGTCCACGATGGAATCGGACTATTGCTCGTAAGCAAGTAACACGACGGGCACAAAGAATCAACAGAATCATCGGAACATCCTTTGTAAATGGCGACACAGCAAGCAACAGGACTCCATCAATGGTTTCTGAGTCATTAGACCATCTACGCACGGCACAGCAACAGTGATACAGTGCCGTAAAATCAACGCGCATAAGTCAACGAAATCGGGTTAGCGGCTCGCATCTCTTCCCGGCGGTCGCAATAGATATTAAGCCACTTACATTACTTCCAGTTTCCCACTTGTCATCGGTGTGCCATCCAATTTCGCCTGTTATGTTCATATTGACTCATGCGGTGTATCTGAGTCCAAAGAGGTTGCTCGTTGGAAGATTCCACCGGAGCATAGTACCCAGCCACCAGTCTACCACCTACATTTGCTTATGACCATTCTCCAGATCCTGGTGCCAGTACCGATTCAAGTCAAAATAATTCCACTGCAGATAATACGGATGGGACACACTGTCAATACAAGATTCATGTGGTATTCAAAGTTCTGAACCATATATTGACGCTATGCCACAAGCGCATCATTATGTCGGTCTGAGAGAGCCACCACCCATGACAGGACCTGTAAGGGTGGGTTAATGACATCCGATCTACATTTCTCCACGATAGACTCCTTACTAGAACTAAACCCAATGCTTCCTGCGACCAGGTGGGCTATCTGAATAACCAGACTTGCATCAGCCTACGTCCAGATTTCAAGGTGAGGGAACATACTATTATTATTCTTTCCGCCTGACTATATGCTTCCTGTAGACCAATGTCAGAGTTGACGCCTACACCTAGGACGGCAGGCTTACTGGTCCCATTCACAATACGACCTATGCGATATCTTTGCAGTCGTCCTAACTGGAGGGTAGAAGCGTCTATTTTCTTAACATGATTGGATAAAATGGAGCCCCGGTGACTGCGTGCACAACCATGCCGCTAATCTCGGTTCTGCTCAGAGACGACCTCGATGAGTTTGCCAGTACTTAGAGAAACGAGAGATCGTCGGGTGGCAGCGAACTTAAGTAATACTAATAGCGCACCCGTCCTCGTATGTCCGTTGTTGGGAGGGAAGTGGGTAGTGTTGCAAGGGTAAATTTGGTGAACTAGCTGGACCAAGAAATTGGGGCTGTTGTAATTTGCGAGTAAATCAAGTGATCCTAGCGTCGACTTCTGGTGTTGTAGTCGGTCACGTGCTGTGGCCGGCAGTTGAACCTCGATGTAACCAAGCACTGTACTTTGTTGTACTTCATATAAAACGTATACATACTGGACGACACAGTCTCGAGGCCTTGCACAAGAGCACTTACTACCCTGCTCATTGATACTAAATATCAATCGTACCGCGCTTCTGCAATGGATACGAGATACATCGGCTAGCAAGGCTATAAACCATATGCACTGTTTTCTTGTAAACGTTCGGTAGAATGCTTTCGATTTTTCGGCCGACGTCTTAACAAGTTCCCTCACTGTTTCCAAACCAGTGGAGCTCTGCTGCCCTCGCGACTTTCAGATTCGGTGCAGTACCATCGTAATTGAACGCTCAAAGAACATCTGTATTATTGCATCGACCGGCGAGGCAAAACCTTTGCTCTATATTCTCTCTCGTCCAAAGTCTGGTGTTTTTCTCGTCATTACTCCGGAAGATGATCTATACCGGTCCCGCGGCGAGTTGAAGCACTTAAATTAAGTTTAACAGAATTAATCGCGATCGATTGATTGAGTTCCGGGGAACAAACTTGGGTCTGAGGCACTGTCGCTACATAAACTCCTCGGTCCGCATTCATTGTGGCTGGGAGTCTTTCTCACATCGGCGGCTCAACTTGGTCCCGCCTGTACACAATTGCGCCTGTGGTATCTTCTCGCATCCCTTTTGATGCCACCGCATCAGGATCAAAAGGGCGCGGTTGAAACATTGAACATTCAACCTAGGACTTGCGAGTCTTGCTCGAGTTTGTTCTATTCCAGAGGCTGCTCCTAGTTTGCGCCAGCAAGATGTCTGGCTGTCCACACCATGGGCTCTATAAACAGAATCAGCCCCCCTGAGTAGCACAGTGTATGAGATCTGCTCGCAGGTCGCGAAGGACTATAATACAGACACTAGTATTGTTCCCTTTGCGCTGATGCTTCTTCAAATAATTGGGGCTCCAGCTATCAGTTTCTCTGAGGTTGGTATTAACGTAGTAGTGTTTCGCAAAGTGGGAAAGAAGTTTAATCTTCATACTTTTCTACGCCTCAGGTTAGCACAGCATAGCTGTTGCGTCAGCCGAATGCGCTTATCCACGGTAGTGTAAAAAGCTGGCCATGAAGTGAGAACACCAATGTCTGAAACAGGCGTTGTAGCAGGTCAGGTAGATTTAATTTATTAGATGGACCTGTGCAATATACTTTCTGTGGAATGATGAGGACCTGTACAGCCACTTTGTTCGAAACAGACGCCTTAGTGAGCCAGAATATCTTAGTTGATGACAGTACGAAACAAGTGCATTCGCCATGTGTACAGCAAATCGTGAGTGATGCAGTGTTTATCAGAAGATGGTCAAACGGGTTTGTGAAGTCAGCTTGGATTGCTGACTGGTCGCTATCCATTGTGTTGAAGAAGCCGGGATCTGAGTCGGAGGCTTTTGGAGTATGTTCACGGTTACGATCACACACGCTACAGACAACCATATTGACATTCAGCCCTTCTGGGACTCAGTAGATGAGATGGACATACAGCGCAATAGTTATGAGCTGTCAACGGCAGGCAACAGCGCATCAGTGGGATCGGAATCATCAGACCATCCCTAGTAAGCAAGCGGACCATAGAAGGTTACCCTCTTAATATACGCAGCCGTTGCAAAATCTACAATATTACAATGAAAACATATCAGCCGCTTCCACCAGTCACGGAAGGTAAGCCACCTACTTCCATATTTCTTGCGTGCCATCCAACACTGCTGTTTACGTTTTGTGTCCGCCGAGCACATCGGAATCCCTTTAGGGAAGGGGGTTAACCTGCCAATTAGCCTCGATTTGAAGCGCAAACCAGTTTGCTGTGTAGAGGAACGCCAATTCCGCATTGATGTTACACAATACACATCGCGACTAGCCAAAGCAGGTGGGAGTACATCACAACTTTTCCCATTGAACTCGAGCGATGGCGCCTAACCCAAGCCAGGAATACATGGTCAACAAGTCGCTGACCTCATCTTTGGTACGATAGATGCGTTGGAGAGGAAAACACGGCGTGGAATATATTATTTCATCGAGGTTATCGGCGGTCAACGGAGATACGAATGTTTGGTCACAATAGAGTGAGTCCCGTTCACGTCGGACACACCGAAGTATATACATCAGGCGAGGGAAAATTGACCCAGGTAAATGGTGGAGTGTCCAAAGAAATTTGGGCGCGGGAAAACGGAAGTCCAGATAATGCATGAACAGCTACAAGGTCCAAGGCCCTGAAACCTAGGCATGCGAGCGGCTCCTTTGCATAAATTGAGCATGAACACGTCTGTTCTGACATTGGCCTTCATCATCCCCGTCCACTAAAGCATTTACATTTAGCATCATCAAGAGGGATGCGATACAGTGCAACTAGACAGTCTGTATATTAACTTGCTTGTCAATATAATCGAGGATACAGAGCACATAACTATAAATAAGCACACTGTCAATACAAGGTCCATGTGATATCCAAAGTCCTGAACCACGTCCCACAAACATATCAGAAGATCGCTCTGACCAAACCACCGCCAATAGCAGCACCTGTAAGGCCGTGTTAATGACATCCGACCTGCATTTCTCTATGATGGACTACTTACCAGCGCCAAACCCAACACCTCCTGCGGCTGAGTGGGCCATCTGAGTAACCAGACTGCATCAGTCCACGGCTCTGATTTTAAGGCGAAAGAACGTACCGTGTTACCATACTTTCCAAATTTATTCTTCTTTTCTGCCTGACCAGATGCTTCCTGCAGACCAACAGAGTTGATGCCTGCACCTACGGCAGGAGGCCTATCAGTCCCGTGCAGAGCGGCGCCAAATGGCCTATACGGTTTTTTCTCAGTTGTCGTAACTATATTATCGGCTTGGGGGATAGTGGAAGCATCTACGCTCTCGACATGATTAGACGGGAATAGAGCCTCCCGACCACGTGCACGACCAAGCCACCAATCTTGGTTCTTCTCCAAGACGACTTCGATCAGTTCGCCAGCAGCGAATGAGAGATCGTTTGGTTCCTGGTGGTAAAAAGTAAATTCTGTACAGATACTGAATAGCGGCAAACTTACTGCCCCGTCCTCGTTATATGCCCAGATAGCTTTCACGAGTTTAGGTTGCTGGGAAGAAATGGGCGATGTCTTGGGCGCTTGCACAGGTGGAGACGCCGGGATCGCTCTCCGCATGTCTACTGAAGGCGGGATAGCCCTAGTCACGACTGGTGGATCGATAACGTAACCGGTAGTCACAACGGACTGGCCTGCGCCCCCGGGCAGGCGTGATATGATTTCACGCATGCTGTCGGCGTCTTCGGCGGACATGTAGTTCTGAGACTCTAGGAAGGAGATATTGAGCTGTAATTGCATCGCGACATGAGCGAGCAGTACGGCGGACTGAGCATCGTGTGGGACCGCCATGATGTTCCGTTGAAAGATAGATAGTGGTGATTCTGATGGAAGGAGCGAGTGTGTGACTGGCTGTGCGTTTGACACGAGCTAACACGCTGACATGTACACGGTTTAGTAGAAAGGACGCTGATGATCGATTCAACTGTGTATAGCCTTTTGTAGATGTTCTGTTGATCAATCGCGTGAAGCAACGTCGATGATGACCTGGCTCGCCGCAGTCTCAGCTACTTACTAAATCGCTTGACGACCGCAAAGACTACTACTGTACATGTAGCACAAAGTTATGGACACGTGACTTCGTTATTAAATTGCCCATTGAACCTGGCTCCTCTTTTCTGTCACGGTGTTTCCATTTATCCAAGCCAAGTAGAATCCTGTAAACGTATCTCTCAGAGCAAGCAAAAGGATTGGTTAGCTTTCTATGTCAAATATCTCACAAATTCAGCCGACAGTCCCTCCTCCCGTTCAAACAACATCATCGGAGCCGGGGGAGAAGGATGCCGATGTGCGTCCACATTTCAGTTGCTATCTTGTATTCTTAACTGTTCATCATTTAGTTTCTTGTTCTTCGGCAACTGAATAAGCGCGCTCGTGTTCGCCTGTCCAAAGAACCTATAAACCTGTCGGCCATCCCAGGCAGGGCCTCCTTATTCGCGGTCGCAAACTCTCGAGGATGGTTTGCAGCAGTGGCCCGAGATTCCAATAGTGGGACAAGTATGTATCAATACCACACGCCTTTCCATCATTGCTGAATCGCGTTTCCATAGTCCTTGTGCTGTCGCCACTCAGCGATCTTCGCTCAGCATTTGCTACCGCCAAAGAGACGGACGACCAACCGTATAATTTTCAAAGGAATGTTTCCTTGGGTGCTGCTACTCCAAATATTATTGTATTTGCATGCAATGACTCCAGACTCGTCATTGGGCTTGCTGAGGGGTCGGTTATGGTTTACGCCACAGAACACCTATTCTCCCCTGGATATGGTCCCGTCAATCCCATTTATTCACTTCCTGCTGTGCCTTCAGCTTTCATTGTTTCAATATCTCCAAATACGGGAGATCTTCCGGAACTTGTGGCTATCTTACGGGACTCCCAAGGTGGCTCAAATGATTAGCAGTAGAGCTTCTCGACGTCCAGAAACTCACATCTGTGGGGGGTTGGGTGGCAGGGAGTTTACCCAATACCATTCCCGCATCAAGTACGTGTCTTCGTTTGATGTCATGTTGATATTTTGATTGTTGTACAGTATCCTGGTCTCCCAAGGGCAAGCAGCTTGCACTGGGTATGAGAAGTGGTTCCATCGTCACATATGCACCTACCTCTACCTCTGCTCCCAAGTCTAGCATTCCAAGCCCACCCTCAGCATCTAATGCCTGTGTTATATCAACAACTTGGCTGTCTGCTTCGTCTTTCCATGCGATCTACGCCCAGCTGCCTCTTAACCCAGAAGTCGAACAAACTCACTTCCATGTCTCTCTTGATGGCAAAACTAATTCCGCACAAGACTTGAAATTCTCCTCTCCATATTACCCTTCGCCCGGACTGCGGCCACCTGGTGCATTCATCCTGTGTTTGCGTGGGTGGAATCCCGCAAAGATATTGCTATTTGTGGGAGATAGTACTTCGTCAGACATTGGGGTGGTTGGATGTGTAGAAGAGAATTGGTCGAATCTGTCGCTTGAAGAAACGTCGACGCCGAGTCTCCCGTTGGACAAGGACATGAACGATACCGTCCTTGTTGGCTTAGAGCTTGATCTAACTAGCACTGAGCCGTTCCACCACACGAGCGCGTCTGGGGAGGGTGTCCAGTTGCCACCTTCACCTATCATGTATGCATATGCATCAGACGGGACATTAGCAGGTTGGCATGTCCTTAACATCAAGGGAACGCCTTACCCGGGCATGATAACCCAGTCCTCCGGAGCGATGATGGAAAGCGCTCAGACACTGTCAGCTGTGCCAACCGCGATAATGCGGGAGCCGTCCAACGACATGCATGCGTCTCCTATTGAACCCACCCCCTCTGCCAGTGCGTCAACTTTCGCCCACACAGCCCCTACTTTTGGCCAGTCGTCTGCGTTTGGGAAACAGCCTTCATTCGGACAATCATCGTTCGGTCAGCAACTGGGATCTCCCTTTGGCCAGACATCAACAAGCAATGCTTTCGGCCAGCAAACTACATCTGCGTTCGGACAGTCGTCACCAACTTCAGTATTTGCTCAACCCTCTTTCGGCCAGTCATCATTTGGCCAGTCATCATTTGGACAACCTGGACCTGTGTTTGGGTCCGCTGCTCCATCAGCCTCGCCGTTTGCTCAAGCTGGGAAGTCTGCTTTCGACACCACCCCTACTTCGGGAGGGTTTGGGGCATTTGGCACTGTTGGACCCTCGAAGTTCGGACAGACAGAATTCGGGTTTGGGGGAGCACAATCTATTGCGCCTTCGCAGAGTACACCAGCATCAGCACCTGCAGAAGATAGTATGGGTGCGGATGATGCACCTGGCTTAGGTGGACTCTCACTCGGCGGCGGTAACCCTGCCCCTCAGAGTGCTGATTTAAGACCCTCCATTTTTGGGAGCGCAGCTACATCTCAATCTTCTCCTACAAGTGACTCAGCGGGAGGTGGATTCATCAAGCCTGCAACCGGCTTCGGAACTCTTAGTAATAGCGGCCAGCAAAAGAGTCCATTCAGTGCGTTCGGTGGTGCGTCAACTACATCGGCATTTGGAGGTAATGCCTCATCAACTACCTCGGTGTTTGGATCCCCTACTACTCCTACTTCTGCATTCGGGAAGAGTGGATTTGGACAGTCTGGGTTCGGACAATCCAGCTTTGGAACGTCGGCTTTTGGAAAACCAGCCTTTGGATCAGCCACCAGTATTGCACAAACACCAGCACCTTCTTCTGGAGGCTTCGCCGCATTTGCAACAAGTGCCCCAAGTGCTTTCGGAGCTATCACTTCCAACACAGGTGCTCAGAAGCCTGTATGGGGTAGTACGACTAACGCTACAAAACCCGATGCACCAGCGCCTACCCAGGGAATTAACGTTCCACGTGAAACATCTGTGCCGCGCGACGAAAGCCGGTCTCCTTCCCCTGTCGCGCAGAGGAATGAAGAGGCTGAGTCAGGATTCAAGAGCTCTGCACCAGCTCCAACGACAGGCGCCTTTAGTAATTTGAAGCCATCTCCATCTTCATTCTTCTCCTCTGGATTCGGATTGGGAGAACCACCGAAAGACTCTCCATTTTACAGGCCAGCACCAGCACAGCCACCTGTATCTGCATTTGCTCTGTCAACAAGTACCCCTTCGACACCGCCAAAACCTACTACCGGGGCTCCTGCCTTCGGCCAGTCGTCGATGCCCGGTGCTGTAACGAAAAGTCCCTTTGGGACCACGACGCCCAATCCCCCAGCTCCTACATTCGGTGCGTCGTCTATGCCAGGAGGAGCGTTCAAGAGCCCATCCAACCCACTTCAGTCAGCTTTTTCCACACCTTCAACAGGTGGTTTTAGTGCTTTTGCGTCAGGTGGAGGTGGAGGTTTCAGTGCATTTGCGACTGCACCAAAGTCATTTGGAGAATTGCTGAAAGGTACGGGTGACGAGGCCAAAGAACCTTCCAAGACGGAATCTGTCAATGTATTTTCCGTACGCGTCGCCGAGCCTGAGACGCCTGCTAAAGAGGTTACAAAAGTCAAGGAAGAGGAACCGCTTACGCCCGGTTGCAAAGGCAGAAGCTGTAAAGGAAGAGGAAACACCGACTAGGACAGTCACTCCGCCGCTTCCAGTGGTCGAGGAGAAAGCGCAGGAGGCGAAAGGCACGGACAAAGCTTTACCTCACGAACCTTCTTTGGAGTCTATCTCTTCTTCGACAGCCTCATCCTTTGTTGATGTTTCTGCTGAAGATGCGGCTGAGGGTGATGCGGACTCGACTGTTGAAGAATCTGATGAAGATGGAGAACTCGAGGACGACACGAAGTCGTTTATCTCTGATGATGAATCGGAAGAGTCTGAAGAGTCCGAATTGCCGGACGAACAAGATGAGGAGGAAGGGGAACCGGAGGAAGAACGGGAAGAATTGGAGGAAGAGTGGGAAGAACAGGTGAAACAGCAGGAAGAGCATAGGGAAGAAACAAAAGAAGGGGATACACACCAAGAGGAGCGAGAAGTACAGGTGCAAGAAGGGGACCTTGAGCCAGTGGTTCCTCCTTCTATTCCATCGCCTGCTGCCAGGTCTCGATCGACCACTCCAAAAGCCGAGTTACCGGCCATTACATTGTCAACTTCGCCTTCGCCTCCTCCTCGAAAGATATCTCCAATTAGGGACCAGAGTACGACGCCCCCTGGATCTCCTGTACCCGAGCCTCAACGTGCCACACCTCCCGTAGTTTCACCTCTTCCAAAGCCTCCTGCCTCCTCCCCATTCGCCATAACTCCCAGGACGACGGGTACTCGACCGGTCAAAAGCTCACCTCTTGCAAATGCCCCCCTCACTGGAGACGTAGAAGCTCCCAGTTTCTCACCCCAAGTGAAATCAGCACCTCCGACTATAGTCCCGCATCCTGCCTCACCGAGGCCGCAATTTGGCTCATGGGTACCTCCAGTGAAGCAAGACGCAGAATCTGATTCTTCCCGGCCAAGAACGCCCCCAGTTCTGTTCGGTCACAATGCGAGTGCGCCGGCCCTCACGGCGCTGCCTATGCCACCAGCGTTTACACTACCTCCAAAGCCCTCGCTGACTACCACACCGCCTGTATCGCCTAGCATCTTCAGCGCTCCCGTTACTGCACCGTCCAGTGTCTTTGCCCCAGCTGTTACACCACTTAGCATCTTTGGCGCTGCAGCTCCGGCTCAATCTCGGACTCCAACTCCACCAGTCTTTACACCCCCTCCAGCGGGTTTCTTTGGTTTTCCAAAGCCAAGCGAGAGTCCCAGTCCTGCGTCTCCTGCCATCTTCGGCACGCCAGTCAAAACATCTGAAACGCTTCCTGCTCTTACTCCTCCGCCTTCTGGCGTTTTCAGTGGTTTCAAGCCACCTGCAGCTGTACCTGCTATTCCCATCCCTCTGTCCCCCGGCCCTGTGGTTCCCTCTCCTTCTATATCTCCACCGGCTCCGCCCATCGAACAAGGCATGCAGTCTGAGTGCTCGTTTATGGTCTCACGTCTGACTTGGGAACTCGACAATGTAAGCCTTTGATACACAAATTCAAACCAAAGACTTACTCTTTGTTAGCTAAAAGCCATGGCAGCGCGTGCAACACAGCAAGCCGCCGAACTCGAGTCAAAGAAAACACCAGGACAATCTCGTGTGAAAGCAGACCTTGCAAATGCAACGAAATGGGCGCCTGGAGATATCAAGGAGTATGGTGTGTAATGACTGAAGTTCAAGGTGACATCAAAGAGATAAAGGAGCAACAGAAGCTTCTTAAACAACCGCTCAAAGAGCTTGAGAATAGTATGCTGAAAGGTCAGTCGTTCGTGCTGAGATCACGATCATCAGTGTCTAATGCATGGTATACAGCGGGAACGAGAAAAGAGGAAATTATTCGATTTACTCGAGCTCAGACAGACAGCGAGTTTGCGAAGATGCTCAAGATTAGAACCCTCGGACCGGAACATTTGGAGACTCAGTCACAACTACGGAGGGATATAAGGGTACAGTCCTCTGTGATCGATGGGATAATATACTGATTTTATGGACAGACGATGAGGGACCGCGTGCAAAAGCTCGAGGACCATCTACAATCCTCTAAAAAGAGGATTGCTGAGCTAAAGTCGGGGAAACCGAGCCTAAAGTTTGTTGTACAATTTTACAATGCCGTTAAACGTCCCATAACTTGGTTACAGGGCACCGTCGTTGGATACCGTGAACCGCACCTTCCGCAACATCGATATCTCAATCACTCAACAAAGCGGGGATGTTGCCAAGCTCCAGCAGCGAATGAACAAGCTGGACATGTCCCCTAATCCCCCTGGTTCACGAGACAAACGGCTCTCAGAATCAGGTGTTAAAAAACCATCTGCCGTGATCCCCCATGTAGCGGTTACCACGGCTGCTGCATTGAATGCCGAACGCTCTGCGCAGAAGTTAAAACGAGCTCTACTGACGGTGAGGAAGGAGCCCTTGCTTAACAACAAGGCGGCATCCAAACTCGCGCCTGCGTCATCCCTTACGCCAAGCAGAGCAGTGGTGAAACAAGAACCCAGTACAGGTTTTATTTCCCTTCCTAGCAGCGCCTTGCCTGCGTTCAACACCCCTAAGTTCACACATGGCGGGTGGTCGCCGGAAACGTCCATCAATTATGACGATTCTACGTCTTATATAGCGTCCTCTTCGCGTCGTCCACAGCGAACACCGAGACATGGGTCTTCGGCTAAATCGGCGGCCATGCTGAAGTCGGAGAGCCTCGAAGCCTCCCCGACGCCCGCACCAAAACCTCCCGCTGCTGTATTTGACTGGGGACCATTACCGATTGTTGCACCGAAGACAACACTGTCTCCTGATGTTCGGCCCAAGGGTTTGAAGTCGTAAATAAAGGCTGATTTGTTGATTCAAATGGTCATGTACTGGGTGTCTGGATTATGTATCGATCCCTCGTTGGTGAATATATACTTTTGCTCGTGTCCTGTATTTAAAGATCGAAAATCAATGTCCCCCATCGCCTTCGCTTTCAACATCTTCGCCAGCGCCGTTGACGCCATTTTCGCCTGGATGATATGGATCATCGATGATCGACTCCAGATGCTCGAGAGCCGCCTGCGTGAAATGTCTAGTACGGTGCATAACGACTGTTGTTGACGAAATCACTGCGCACCCGGCCAACTTCACTGAGTTCTTCACCCTCTTCGCCTGTAAACGTCTCAAAGGCGCTCTCATCCATAAATGCTTCGTCCAAGTCGTCATCATCATCTGAAATATTTGGATCTGGGTGAAGGGAAGCACAGAGAGACATTGCCTCAAATATAGATTCCACTGATCAGATAACCGCTATCAGTATGTGTGACGTGTTTTGATCTCAGAAAACTTACAAGAAGTAGGGTTTGACGGAATGATGCTCAGCTCTCGCATGTCGGAGGCTTCATCATTTTCAGGTGACTCAGCTGCTCCAGGTTCTCCAGCGAGCTCGTCTAGCTGACAATATATTGATGCTCCAGAATCTGGACGCGCGATTGCGTGCAGGGTAATGGCAGGGTACGGTACCTGGAATCCGACCCCGGTCGATGACATGAAGACAAGAGCGCTATAAGGGGCGAAATATCAGAATGAAGCGATGATCTGCGATCCATCAATATAACTACCTCTCGATTACGAACAATGTTCCATTGGCGCAATCTTGTTCGGTGAACGTATGGAGGGGAGGATCAAGCATAACGCGTACATTGTCCTCCTTGTGGCGCAGCACGGGAGGGATGTCGTTGAACGATGTAGGAGTCGATCCTACGATGTTTCTGTGCTCCTCAGCGGAAACATATTGTGGGACAAAGGAAATCAGCGTCGTGGAGACCATTGTGTTTGACAGTAAATCCAGCTTGGGTTTGGATCTTGATAGAATTGTGAAAAGGGACTGCCACTGCTTATGATCTTATTTTGCCGTTGGCAGATCAAGTTCCTTATTCGTCGGAAAAAGGTAAGTGAACGCCGCCGACTGGTTGGCACATGCATAGGGTCCGCCTATTAGGCAGATTGAGTTTCTTCATCATCATCATCATGTGCCTTCTCAGAGGTCCTTTTTAGTTATTGAACACGAACACCTAACAATATTGCGGGCTCAGGTGCTATCATGTATCAACGACCCTCGAAGAGCCAACGGAGGGCAATATGCGAGTGCATAAAATCATTTTTCCACTCAATTGTATTAAATACTCGCTCGCTCTTAACAGATCAAAGTGCCTTTTCTTCAGCAGCAGAAGGGTGATTGACGGGCATCATTAACCAGCAGGGGATATGAAATTCCAGTGCTGGTTAGGGTGGAGTAAGAGATAGAAGAATCACGGTGTTGGTATATGAGTGACGACAGCGGAGTTGACTGAAAACCAGTGAGTCGGAAGACTGTGCATCAAACTTTGCATTATCATAATTTTGTGCTTTTGCCATGATCTATAATTGTATCTACCTCAATTCGTACTTGGACGTCTATCTACTTATACATATCTACCTTTCACTGGGGTTCAAGCGCTTAAGCCACCTGCCCATTTCCCAACCCTTGAGAATCGAGTCAACTCAGGTGAACTCCTATCGCATCGCCTGAATCTATGTCAAAAGCGTTCGAAATTCCAATGTGAGCGTTTTCTCCGCCTTATATAACCCATTGTGAATCCTCGCTTATCCTGGCAGTTGTATTCCTGATCTTACTGATCACATAGTCAAGGGTGAACATTTCGAGGCTACAAATAGTCGTGACTATCATGTTTACAAGTGCAACTGGGACCAGCCCAATTATTCTCCAGTATGTGCTAGTCAAACAATCAGTACCAACTGATAATTAATATCGTCACATCTTCAGGTAGCAGTCAAGGTTATCGGGGTTCTACAACCTGAGAATGTCTCGGATCTCACGAAGAGATACAACGAATTACTAGAAGAAATCAAAGTATGGGGCAGACTTCAGAACGAACATATTTTGCCTGTGCTCGGCTACGTATATGGACATGGTCATTTACCTAGCCTTGTGTTTCCTTGGATGGAGAATGGGAGCTTAACCAAATTCTTGTGCGATCATCAGACCTTAGGGCGTGGTGAATGTCTTCGCTTGGTGGGTTCATCTTATTATGATGGGATTTATCCACAAATGAATTTCCATATGTTCAGCTGCAAGATATCGCATCAGCCCTGCAATATTGTATGTCTACTCGTCTACAAAAGTGTGGACTCTCATGTATATCTTTTTGCCAGTGCATATTATCGCAGTGGTTCACGGAGATCTGACAGGCGTGAGTTCTTATCAAAACCAATAAGGCAGACGAGCACTGACACTGATTGTGATCTCCAATGTGCTGGTGCGTCAGGACAACATTTTGGTTGACTCGCACGGGCGTGCTTTTATAACGGGCGTCGGGTTTTCTAAGAGGCTTGACGAGATCGCGCACAAACCAATTGGTTCGGCCACTCTTCGCTGGATAGCTCCCGAGTTGGTCTCCAAGAAGACTCTTCCCACTTCCAAAAGCGATGTGTGGTCTTTTGGTTGCAACATGATTCATGTACATCATCAACATATTCAAGCCTACATTATGTATCTAACGACCATTTCAGGTGTTCTCTAGGAAGTTGCCCTGGTTGGGAATTCGATCCGAAAAAATTGTCGGCCGTTTACTTGCAGGACATGCGCCACCGCTACCGTCAATGAGTGAGGATCACGTCCAGGATTCATCTTTCCTGCAAAAATGCTTCTCTTTTTTGCCACAAAACCGCCCTTCCGCAGATCAGACGCTAGCCTTTGTACGCGAATCACTAATGACGGAAATGTCACGGAGTACGAAAGTTCTGGCGGTAAGTCTGCTGAATAAGTGCTCATATGCAATCTGATTTTAAATCCTATATCAGCATAATCATGACAAAGGCTCTCCTGCTGTTAATCAGCATGATCACGCCAATGGTATTCCTGATGTTATGACCGAGTTCAAACGACGTGTTTTTGATCTGGTTCCTCCACATTTGATTGATGTCGATAACATGGTGTTGGTTTCACGGGACGAACTCATTACGATACTGAAACCAGAAACGATCACCGAGGAGGACATCCGTCAGTGCGGGGGTGGTCGAGGCAGTCTGCCATAGAGTTGACTGTGATCCACCTGCTGAAATATGCCATTCTATCACATCGATGGGGAAAATCGGAGCCGACATTCCAAGATCTCAAGCCAGAAGGAGAGGGTTACAAGAAGTTAAAGGAGTTTTGTGTAAAGGCAAAGGTTGAATATGGCTGTCGTCTCGCGTGGTCTGATACATGCTGCATTAACAAAGAAAGCAGCTCAGAGCTCGACGAGGCAATTCGGTCGATGTTCATATGGTACCGCGAGGCCCATATATGCATCGTGCACCTGGCTCAGACGAAATCATGGGAGACGCTGATAAGTGACGATTGGTTCTTTCGTGGCTGGACGTTGCAGGAGCTTCTTGCACCCGTTAGGATGAGGTTTTATTACGGTCCAACGTGGACGCCTCTTACGCAGAATCCCAACGACAAAGATGACGCGAAGGTTGTTGATGCTCTTTACCGCGCTACCAAAATCCCTGGAATGACCTGCGCAACTTTCAGCCCGGGCCAAATCGTGCCTGGGAGAAGATGAGCTGGGCAGCGAGTCGGACGACAACCCGTATTGAAGATGTTGCTTACTCTCTTACCGGCATCTTCGATATCACCATAACAGTCGCATATGGAGAAGGAGATCGAGCTTTTAAAAGGTTCATGGCAGAGCTTATTGAGAAGTGCAAGGAATGGCAAATTCTTGTATGGGCCGGTGGACTTCCTGGTTGTCCAACAGAGCCTTCCTGTTATCGCACAACGGACGAAGCAGCACTCGAGATGCTCAAAAACCACGAGATCTCGTGGTGGGGAGAGGGTTGTGGCGATGATGACTTCTCAGTCACCAAGCGTGGCGTGCAGGTCAAGCTATTCATGGTTCCTGCCTCTATTAACCAAAGTCTCTGGGAGTCGACATTCCTTTCCCGTCCTCCTGGTCGCCTCATGACATCACCGCTTGAAAAGCTAGTTGTACAATCACCTTGCCTTCCACCTGCATCTACGACAGAATGGGCGATCGGGATCGTTAACTATCATGACCATGACGACGACCCTAACAAAGGAAGGTTGAAAGCGGGACAAATTTATATATGCTTCCTCTTGAGGCGGTTTTGTCTCCCTGGCCTGGACACCGTACGTAACCACTGGAAAAAGGAGGTTACGGAGAATATTTTGACGGTTCGTTGCAAACGTGACTTCGAAAAAGAACTAGAAACTGTTTGGTTATAAATTTTGGAATAAGGATTGAATACTGGGGATTCGAGCAACAACTTTTCTGAAATTTGGCAATTTTATCTGGATAAAACCAGTGTAGCACGTACAGTAGAACGCACCGAACAACATTAATGTCAAGGTCGAAGGCTGATGGTACTATTAAGATTCAACGTGGCTCGATGGATCACTTTATATGCGATCATGCCACCTGCCATGGCCCATTTTGTTTACAGAGCTCTTGAAGTTGTAACATACAGTCCACCATCAAACATTAGGAATACTGACACGACGATTGGTGGCAGGCGCCCTGCTGGGGAGACATCTATCTGGGCAGGCCCTTCTAGAGCAGAAGCCATCATTGTTGTCTGGATATTTAATGATGAACTATAGACACAATTGGGGAAGAGTCGTAAGCTTGGACTCGCCTGTCTGAACCACCGTTGCTGTTGAACGTTAACAAGCGTGAGGGTCCGGCCAAGAAGGAAAAATTTGTTGAGGATTCAATAAGATGTCTCTCGCAGACCTCCTGGGCTTTTTCATGTGAAGCTGAGTCCAACATGACCGGGAACATCTCGAGGAGAGGAACTGGTCAGTGGTAAAATTGCCAGAGGTATTTAGTACTGGAGTGACTAATCAAACATGTCGGCGGCTGGTGCGGCCGAGCGCCATTACGATCTACAAAGACAAATCGACCAAGATTGACTATGACTTCCTTCCTTCCATAAATGCAACGATTTCTTCGGCCGAGGGCCGAAGATCCTTGTCTTTTGACCAACATGCCTGGATGAAATCCCAATCACTGTCGATGATAACCGGGTTGACCGGCCTTTTGGGCTTTATGCCCCGTGATAAGTAGGCAATTATGGTTTCGTATTTTAGGGTGTAATGGTACGGGATCTTACCCTCCAAAACCTGCAGGGAGATAAGCTGACCCAGTATTGATAATCCGACACACCCACCTGGAGCATGATCCCTCCGAAGGAGTATATATCGCTTGTTGTGGAAAACACCGGCGGCCCATGACCTTCATCGAGCCCCAAAGATTCTGGCGCCATCCAGCGTGCGGTGCCTCCGGGTTTGGGCAATGACGCTTGAGCTGATCTCTCAGAAAGGAGGACCGAAAGACCAAAATCGGCGAGACATGCTTTGCCATTCATGTCCACCAGAACATTGTTCTACGGAACTTCAGTTCAGTGTTCATAAACGATAAAAATGCATACGCACGCCGCTCAAATCTCCGTGGACGATTGAGTTCGAATGGACTGCCCGATTCAGTGTCAGCTGACCCTCACTTCAAGAATATTGTATCAAGCATACGATAATGAAGCCCACAACCTACATCCCTGAGCTAGATTGACCTTAGCATGGTGAATATCGTCAAATAAAAAAATTGACCGAACCAATGCAATCTTTTCACTGGAGGAAAGCGTCTCGTGTTTCCATAGGAGGAATCCCGTCAAATTGCCATTTTCTAACCATGGTGAGACAAGCGCTGGGACCGAGCCAAAACCACCAGTAATTCCCCAAAGAGGAATAATATTATCGTGCTCGAGTTTCAACCATAACTGGATCTCTCGGAACAATCGCTGCAAAATGACCAGTCAGTTGAACGGAGGCAAAACATCTGGATACCAACGGTGATGACTTTCATGTCCGCCGCATGATCCGCCGTTCGTATCTCCTTGACTGCGACCTAAGCTGCCGTGAGCAACGCAATAAAACATGATCTCAACGGCACCTACGTCCACTGAAGTTGCCGTAGAAGGTAACCCGTAGTGTGAAATTATTCGTTGCACATTCGCATCGACAGTTGTTAGACCAAGGCTGCATTTGTAAACATTTGCAAACCCTCCACGGGCCACGAGGTTCTCATTGAAGCGCTGGACTGACCGTGTGAGATCGACAGCACTGTAAACGATGAATTCAACAGTTGCATAGACAGAGGAAGACAACTCGCCCGAAACGCTGGACTAAGACCGAGTAGAGAACCTCCTCAATAGAAGGACGGGATTCGATCGACATCGAAAGACAACGTCGCACCAGATCCAGGTGCACCTGATCAATCTTTAAGTCGTAAGTGAGTCGAGATCGCATAATAGAACCTGTGCAAAGGTCATACCTCCACGGTCGGAAGAAAAGGTTCTGTGCCCTTCACTTTTTCCGAAAGAACTTCACTCTCTTCAGAAATCCACCAATAAGGTACCTTTCCTGACAATACCTGCAAAAACGCGTCAGACGCAGCGCGGGAATGCTGATGCGTTGCCAAACACACCAGAATCATGATGCAACCATAAGAGTATACGTCATGGGATTTGGTTGGTTGCGGCGGTTCTGCCTGCTCGCTACAAACAACTGACTCTGGTAAAATATATCTTGCAGCTCCATGAACTCGCTTGCTCGATCTCCCATCTCCAGCGTCCCCGAGGATCACGGAGCAACTGAAGTCTGCGATACGTACACGCCCCGCATCATCCAGAAGCACACTGTCCTAAGAAGAATGGGATAAGTCTGATGTATATTTAGTCAGCACGCCGACAGAAACATACACCCGTCAGATTGCCATGCGCAACATCATTGTCGTGCACTAAGGATTCTCTGTCAATTCGACACATGAGCAACTACGGGCACCACTGACGATATCTGATCCCGTCCGCCACCTGATACAGCTGCCATTCGATGTCAGAGCCGAGTAACTTGTCGATGCCACGTACATCAACTCACAATATCGAGCTTGCTATGTGGAAATAATGTAGAGAACTCTCGTTTCAGATAGTCGTGCAATGATCCATGCGCCATCCATGGATACACGAAGGAGGGAAGAATTCCGAAACCCGTCGTCATTCCATAGAGATCAAGGATGGTCTCGTGCTTCAACCTTTCCCGAATATTGACTTCGCGACGAATCATCTATGAAACAATACATCAGTTACACTTGGTCTTCACAGCAAAGTTGAACTGCGTGTTGTCTCACATCGCATGTCTTGTCAATATCAATGTCATTCTGATCGCCAACATCCAAAGTCTTGACCGCGACCTGTTTGAATCATGAATTGCATACAATTCCGGTAAGATACCAATCAACTAACCACTGTGGCGTTCGACCCATGCAACCAGTTGTATTTCAAAGCCCTGCTAATGCTGCCACGATCATTGCTGTCACAAGTCGAGAGAGCTGCTTTTGCGATTTGATTCACTCGAAGTTTCGACAACAACTCTGACATCGTCTTTGAGATACTCAGCCTCGACCTGAACAACTGCGCAATGTACGAAGCCGACGGGCGGCGCTCGCTGCTGTTCGATAAGCATTTTTGTGCCAATTGTTTGAGGTCTTCCTCAAGACTAGTGATTTCGCGGAAGGGTTCTTGACCCCCAAGCTTTGCCATAATCACGCGAACGTCCGAACTTAGCCAGCGATAAGGCACATCTCCAGAACACAACTGCATCATGTCAGTTTTGTATCTGGATTTGTATGGAAACGTTGCATACCAACATCATGATACAACCATACGAATAAACATCGGCGGCCCTAGTTAGCTTCACTTCCTCAGCTTCTAGTATTTCGGGGGCTGTCCACCGAATAGCACCTGGGCGACACGAATCAAATGTCGAGGAATCTAATTCTGCAAGGATCGCCGAGAGACTGAAACCCCCAATGTGAAGCCGCCCATCACTGTTGACCAAGATGGTGCTCTAAATTATGAGACTGTCATTCTGGAAGGAGAATGGTGGCGAACAAAACCCACAGGTGTTAAGTTACCATGACAGATACCCTTACAGTGCACTATGGGAGATCAGCGAACTGAAATACAAGAACAAAGTGCTACTGACAATACTCAAGGCCAGCTGCTACCTCCGTTAACTGACATATTAAATTAAATTGCAAGCTGTCTCCACGAATATAAAATGCATACCATGCTCAACTTATCGTCTCTTGAAAGATCAAATTTCTGATTCAGATAGTTGCTGAGTGTTCCATTATCCATCCATATAGTAACTAGTGCGGGAAGCGGGCCAAATCCCTCGGTAATACCCTCAAGAGCGAGAATGTTGTCATGAGACAACTGCATCAAAATCTGAATCTGGCGTCGAATGTTCTGCAAGTGGTTCTATTCAGTTGGGTAGAACGGAGTGCTAATTCATGCACCAACCCTGCCCAATTTGCGTGTTAAATCACCATCAGGAGAAACCCTGAAGGATTTTACCGCAACCTTGATTGTACGATGAAAATAATGAAACTCTTTGACTGTTTTGTCAACTGACCGTATATCTGACATTTAATGGTGTAGACATAGAACATTTGAAGATATCAGCAAACCCTCCTGAACAGACAGGAAATGCATGATGCTTTTGAATGGCTGCGGCGGGAATAATATTCGGTGGGGTCTTGAAGTCGACTCGGTAGATCTCATCCATTTTCTGGCTAACTTATGAATCATTGTGCATAATGAAAAATCGACGTCACTTACAACGGAGGATTGAGAGCTGCTATGCATGGCAACCCTTAGCGTGGCTTCAAAAATGATGAGTGTTCTGAGGCAAGACTATATGCTCAATCGTCCCTTATCTTCGGAATTCGGGTCAACAGTTCATATATCTATCTGCGGGCTGCATTTCAAGGTCCGAACACGGCATCCCTAGGAGACGCTCACTTGAAGTCATACTACTAGGTGACCACATCACCAGGCTTGAATTGAATGTCGTTGTCATTTGGACTGGTCATCAATTTGTGTCTAGACAGTGATAACTAGCGTAAAAGCATTTTGTACTGGTATATGATAGGCTATAGCCCGGGCGCGTAATTATAATATTAGGGTGCACACGTGCCCCATGATAAGACCTTGTGAGAAGACCCTTGGTCTACACACCGCCGCGGCAATCATTATGGCATTCGCTATGTATATAAGGATGGCACGTTGGATGAAACCGACGATTAAGACGCTCACTAGTGCTCACTGCCTTACCCTGACTTTAGCAACCATAATCATTTTGAATGTCGCATTAAGGAATCTTCGCCATGTACAACTCTCGATTCTCCATCGTAAGTCGATGTTGTTTGTAAGATCAATGTACTTCATACCCTTGAAAGGTCACAGACTATTTTATTCCCACGGAAGCCATTCAAAAGAATCCTGCATTTAAATATCCTACGAATACAGGGCGCAGTGAAGTCTGGAGATGTTTCATGACGTTACCAGAACAATCCAAAAACTTATGTGTAAGTTTGTGATAAACAAACGGCAGCTGATGAACTCTGACATTTATCAAGGTTGCGGTCAAATCCATCACCTTCCGTAATCCGACTGAAGATGAAATAAAGAAAGCGAAAAAGGTTCGGCCATGAAGCAGTCACAGTAATGTTCCACTCGCTGATAGCTTTATTCTTCCCAGGTCATTCTTCATCAGGCTTCCATCTGGATTGAATTGTATCACGACAACATTCTCCGTCTCGAGGGTATTATCAACGATGGATTTGGCCCACTCCCCGCGTTAGTTTCTCCATGGATGGAAAATGGGTCGCTCGACGAGTACTTGAAATTACGCCAACTCGACCTTAATAAGAAATTATTTATGGTAGGCTTGTTTGTTATACACCCACAGACCGGATAGACCTTGACTTGACATATCAGCTAAGGGAGGTTGCAGCTGGTCTTCAATATTGTGAGTGGCACATGGCTTTTACACTTCGGCCGATTGATCGCCTGTAGTGCACAGCAACAGTATTTACAGTGACCTAACCCCTGTAGGTTTTTTCGTCGCCGTAGTGCTCCGTCCAGGAATGGTGATTCCATACTTTAGGCTGATATCCTGATCGACGGTGACGGGAAGCCTTATCTTCGGGCTTTGGCGTCTGGATGGTCATTGCAGGATCAGACGCCACTACGTTCCAATCTGAATGCAAGGACAAATATCGGTGGATGGCGCGCGAGAGGTTTGGTATTTCAGAGGAAGAGCCAACCCAGACTGGCGAAGTGTACTCGTATGGATGTATTATGATTATGGCGCGTGATGTTTTTGTCCGATGCCATGTTCTTGCTCATATCATGTAGCTGCTTTCTGGGCACAGACCGTATCACTGGCATAGCGAACAGGACTCCTTTGATATCATCGTAGCAAGGATCGACGACAAAGAACCCTTCAAGCAATTCGGTGATCTAGACAACGAACCCAAGCTCAAGCAGCTGGCACAGCAATGTTTGTTGGAGAGTGGGCAACGTCCGTCGCTGTCTTGCATTACAGATTTACTCAGGCGGAGGATAAATATCTCAAACGCGATGATAGAGTTGCTGTCGAATCTTCAAATAAATCAAATCCCAAAAGCAGCTCTCTTGACTTGCGACAGCAATGATTGTAGCAACATTGGCAGGGCTTTGAAATACAACTGGTTGCATGGGTCGAACGCCACCGTGGTTAGTTGATTGGCATTTCAACGGAACTCTATGTAATCCATGATTCAAACAGGTTGCGGTCAAGACTTTGGATGTTGGCGATCTGAATGACATTGATATTGACAA
This sequence comes from Suillus spraguei, assembly GCA_016800925.1. Classification (NCBI taxonomy): domain Eukaryota; kingdom Fungi; phylum Basidiomycota; class Agaricomycetes; order Boletales; family Suillaceae; genus Suillus; species Suillus spraguei. Next base: position 17,093 of record JABCPU010000052.1, on the reverse strand, counting down.
GACATGCAATGTGAGATAACACGCAGTTCAACTTTGGTGTGAAGACCAAGTGTAACTGATATATTGTTTCATAGATGATTCGTCGCGAGGTCTATATTCGGGAAAGGTTGAAGCACGAGACCATCCTTGATCTCTATGGAATGACGACGGGTTTCGGAATTCTTCCCTCCTTCGTGTATCCATGGATGGTGCATGGATCATTGCACGACTATTTGGAACGAGAGTTCTTCACATTGTTTCCACATAACAAGCTCAACATTGTGAGTTGATGCCCCGTGGCGGAGGCAAGTCGTTCAGCTCTGACTTCGAATGTCAGCTGTATCAGCTGGCGGACGGGATCAAATATCGTGGGTGATACCCGCAATTCTCATGTGTCGATTTGATAGATGATCATCAGTGCACAAGAACAATATAGCGCATGGCAATTTGACGGGTGTGCGCTCCCATTACGATGCTGACTAGATATAAAACATACCCACCTCAATCTTTCTAGGACAGCGTACTTCTGGGCGATGCGGGGCGTGTACGCATCGCAGACTTCAGTCGCTCCGTGATTCTTGGCGACGGTGGAGATGGGAGACCGAGCAAGCGAGTTCATGGAGCTGCAAGATATATTTCACCAGAGTCAGTTGTTTGTAGCGAGCAGGCAGAACCGCAGCAACCAACCAAATCCCATGACGTATACTCTTATGGCTGCATCATGATTTTGGTGTGTTTTGCAACGCACCAGTCTTTTCCGCGCTGTAACTGACTCATTTTTGCAGGTGTTTTCGGGAAAGGTACCTTATTGGTGGATTTCTGAAGAAAGTAAGATAAAATCGGAAAAGTGAAGGGCACAGAACCTTTTCTTCCGACCCTGGAGGTATGATCTTTGCACGGGTTCTCTTATGCGGTCTCAACTCACTTTCAACTTCAAGATTGATCAGGTGCACCTGGATCTGGCGCGACGCTGTCTTTCGATGTCGATCGAATCCCGTCCTGTTATCGAGGATGTTCTCTACTCAGTCCAGCATATCGAGCGAGTCATCTTCCTCTGTGTATGCGGTTGTTGAACTCATCATTTGCAGTGTTGTCGATCTTACGCAGTCAGTCTTGCGCCTCGACGAGTACCCGATCGCTGGAGGGTTTTCAGAAGTTTACAGATGTAGACTTGCTCTAACATCTGTCGATGTGAGTGTCCGACGAGCGATTTCACACTACGGGTTACCTTCTACAACAACTTCAGTGGACGTAGGTGCTGTTGAGATTCGTGTTTTACCATGTTGCTCACGGCAGCTTAGGTCGCAGTTAAGAAGGCCAGAAAAAGGATGAATGATGCGACAGACATGAAAGTCATCGACGTCGGTATCCAAATGTTCTGCCTCTGTTCAACTGACTGTTGATTCGTCAGCGATCGTTCCGAGAGATTAAGATATGGATGCGACTTGAACACGAGAATATTGTTCCTATCTGGGGTGTTACAGATGGCTTTGGCTCGGTCCCAGCGCTTGTCATGCCATGGTTAGAAAATGGCGCTCTGACGGGATACATTCAACGTGAGCATAGGGCGCTGTCTCACAGCCAAAAATTTACATTGGTTCGGCCACTTTCATCTCATTATATCTACCATACTGAGGTCGCTTAGCTCAGGGATGTAGCTCGTGGGCTTCAATATCGTACGCTCAATTTTTTTATCGTGGAGTTAATCAACTCATAATGGACAGTCCATTCGCAGTCAACTATTCATGGAGACCTGTCCGGTGTGCGTATGCATTTATGACATTTTTGAATGTTCCGTTGAAACTTCATAGAATAATGTTCTTGTCGACCAAGATGGAAAAGCAAGCCTCTCCGATTTTGGTCTCTCCTTGTTCCTTCCTGAGATACTAAGTGAAGCATTGGTTCCCACCAATCTCTATGGCACTATAGCCTACATGCCTCCCGAATACCTGACATCTGATGACGACGACAACCCACCATTGGTACATTCCACAGCAAGCGATGTGTACTCCTTCGGAGGGATAATGCTCCTGGTGTGTGGATTGGACTATCAATACTGAGTTAGCTCATCTCCCAGCAGGTCTTGGAGGGCAAGCCCCCATACTACTATATCAGGAGTATGATGCGCATCATGATGATGAAGTCAAGAGGAATGACCCCCAGGAGGCCGTCTGAATCTGTTATGAGCGATTCTGAATGGAATTTTCTTCGGAGTTGTTGGTCGGAAGACATGGACAAACGGCCCTTGGACTGCGAAATCCTCGCGTTTGTGGAAGAACGTCTGGAACCCAGGTATAGTTGATATTAGTTCCACCTACCTCTGTCCATTGCATGTACATGGTGTCGAAAAACCATATTATAATCGCAGAGGACCCCATGCTACAGGTCTCACTAGTATCATGCAAGACCAAATTGTGATCAAACTAGTGTTCATGATAAACTGCCGATGAACAAGTATGGAGGGGGACAAATCTTTTTAGAATTAGGCCTAGTATTCAACCCACCGGTGAACAGTACGCAGATCTTCTACAACTTGTCCTCTTCCAGACGTGTTGAATGGGCAGCGAGTAAGAAAGCCCGGCAAGCTCCGAGTGGTGAAAACGATCCTATAGAATGCAAATACCCCACCTCTGCGTCAGCTCTATTTCTTCTGATCGATCCTTTCCTCAGGTGCGTCGCGTCGCTGGACATTAAACCTTAGTTGAGTAAGAAAACGTGTCCGTAAGTTTGGCCCGTCTATAGTACTAGCCTCATCCTTCGTTAACGTTTCTGCCGAAAATGCGACTGGGGGTGCTGAGGAATCGGCTGTTGAATACCCTGATAAGGACAACACAAAGTCATTCATTTTTGATGATTAAATAGGTCAGGAGTCTGAGTTGCCGCATGAACAGGATGGGCGAGAAGAGGCACGCAATAAAGAGCTGAAAGAACGGGAAGAGTTGGAAGGATGGGAAGAAGAGCGGCAGAAGCGGTAGGAAGAGAAGGAGGAGCTTATCTAGCTGACAATATACTGATGGTCCAGAGTCTAGACATGTGACTATGTGCAGGGTGATAGCGGGTTACAGGACCTAGGCCTAAGATCCGACTCTGGTCGAAGTCATGAAGAAAAGGTCGCTGCCAGTGTAAAGGGCGAAACATTAGATTGGACCGATGATTGGCGATTCATTAATATAACTACCTCTCGACTATGAATATGTTCCATCTGTGCAAACTTATTCGGTGAATGTATGAGGCATAACTTATGCGTCTTCAATGCGGCGGAGATGGAAGGCATGTCATTGAAGGCAGTCGATCTCACAATATTTATGTGCTCTTCAGCGGAGACATAATACTGCGGGGGACAGACGAAATCAACGTCAAGGATATGTGGCAGTAGACAAGTCGAAATTCACCAACTGCAGTGGATGCGCATGCGATTGCGGTAATCATAAATCGTCAATTTCAGAAAAGACAGTAATAGTCAGACGCCGGAGACTGCCGTGGAGTCAGAAGTCGGCGAAGAGTCGACTCAGCCTAACTCCCGCTATTAAATTTCTCGCCTGAATCTATGTCAGATGTGTTCAAAATTCCTACGTGCGCGAATTTTCCTCCTTATGATGAACACAATAACTGAATTCCTGTGTTCAGCTGTATTCCTGACCTTACTGATTATATAGTCAAGGGTGAACATCCCGAGGCTACAAATAGTCATTATCATATATCCAAGTGCACCTGGGATCGGCCAAATTACTCTCCAGTATGTGTTAGTCAAACAACCAGTATCGTACTATTGAAACTGATAATTCTTACATCTTCAGATCACAGTGGCAGTAAAGGTTATTAGGGTACTACAACCCTGGATCTCAGCGAGAGATACGACGAATTACTACAAGAAATCAGAGTGTGGGGCAGACTTCAGAACGAGCATATTTTGCCTGTGCTCGGACACGTATACGGACATGGTTATTTACCTAGCCTTGTGTTCCCTTGGATGGAGAATGGGAGCTTAACTAACTTCTTGCGCGAACGTGAGACCTTAGAGCGTGGTGAACGTTTTCGATTGGTGGGTTCCTCTGATTATGATGGGATTCATGTATGAACGAATTTCTGTATCTTCAGCTGCTTGATGTTGCCTTGGCACTGCAATATCGTATGTCTGTTCGTCTACGAAAGTGTCGGTTCTCATGTGGTTCTTTGTCAGTGCATGTTATTGCAGTGGTCCACGGAGATCTAACAGGTGTGAGTTCTTACCCACGTAAATAAGGTAGACGAGCACTAATTATCTTTGATATGCCGGTGCATCAGGACAACATTTTAGTTGACTGGCAGGGGCGTGCTTTTGTGACGGGCGTCGGGCTTTCTAAGAGGCTTAATGAGTTCGCATCCATCGGGTCAGAGTCTAGTTTGGGCGACATCCGCTCGGCCACCATTCGCTGGATAGCTCCTGAGTTGGTCGATGATGAAGAGACCTTTCCCACTGCCAAAAGCGATGTGTGGTCTTTCGGTTGCAACATGATTCATGTACGTCAAATCATCCATCGGCATTCAAACTTACACTATATCCAACGACTATCTCAGGTGCTCTCGGGGCAGTTGCCCTGGTGGTCAATTCGATCTAACCACATTCCCCTCCAATTACTTCAAAAAAAGGTACCACCACTACCACCAATAATCAAGGATCAGGCACGAGATTCAGCCTTCCTCCGAAAATGCTTCTCTTTTCAGCCAGTAGACCGCCCTTCCGCAGATCAGACACTAGCCTTCGTGCGCGAAGCGTTAAGGACGGGGATGCCGCGGACTGCGGAAGTTGTGTCGGTTCGTCTGCTGAATAACTGCTCATATGCAAACTAATCTTCATATCAGCATGATCATGACAACATTCCTCCTGTTGATCGGCGTTATCGTGATGCAGGCATTCCTGATGTTGTAGCCGAGTTCAAACGACGTGTTTTTCTGGTTCCGTCACATTTGATCCACGTTCCGAACATGGAATTGATTTCGCGGGACAAACTTATTACAATACTGAAGCCAGAGACGATCACCGAGGAGGACATACGTCGGTGTGAAGGGTGGTCAAGGCAGTCGGCCATAGAGTCAGCTGTGGTCAACCTACTCAAATATGCCATTCTATCACACCGATGGGGAGAATCGGAGCCAACTTTTCAAGACCTAAAACGCGAAGGAGCGGGTTACAAGAAGCTGGAGAAGTTTTGCTCCAAAGCAAAGGAGTATGGTTGCGATCTCGCATGGTCTGATACCTGCTGCATCAACAAAGAGAGCAGCTCAGAGCTCGACGAGGCAATTCGGTCGATGTACATGTGGTACCGCGAGGCCCATATATGCATAGTGCACCTGGCTCAGACAAATTCATGGGATACACTAGAAAGTGACGAGTGGTTCTTTCGTGGCTGGACGTTACAGGAGCTTCTCGCACCTCTTAGGATGAGGTTTTATTACGGCCCTACGTGGACGCCTCTTACACGGAATCCCAACGACAAAGATGACGCGAAGATTGTTCATGCTCTTCACCGCGCTACGAAGATCCCTGAAAACGACTTGCGCAACTTTCGCTCTGGGCCAAATCGTGCCTGGGAGAAGATGAGCTGGGCAGCGAGTCGGAAGACAACTCGTATCGAAGATGTTGCATATTCTCTTACCGGTATCTTTGACATTACCATGACGGTTGCATATGGAGAAGGAGATCGAGCTTTTAAAAGGTTCATGGCAGAGCTTATTGAGAAGTGCAAGGAATGGCAAATTCTTGTATGGGCCGGCGGACTTCCTGGTTGTCCAACAGAGCCTTCCTGTTATCGCACAACGGACGAAGCAGCACTCGAGATGCTCAAGAACCACGAGATCTCGTGGTGGGGAGAGGGTTGTGGCGATGACGACTTCTCTGTCACAAAGCGTGGCGTGCAGGTCAAGCTATTCATGGTTCCTGCCTCTATTGAGCAGAGTCTCTGGCAGTCGGTATTCCTTTCCCGTCCCCTACCTGCTGGCGACCTCATGACATCACCACTCGACAAGCTAGTCGTGGAATCTCCTTTTTTTCCACCTGCATCTACGACAGAGTGGGCAATCGGAATCGTTAACTATCACGACCATGATGACGCTATGAAGGGAAAGTTGAAAGCGGGACAAAGCTATATATGTTTCCTCCTGAGGCGATTTTGTCGTCCTGGCCTGGACACCGTGCGCAACCATTGGAAAAGGGAGGTTACGGAAAAGATTTTGACGGTTCGTTGCGAACATGACTACGAAAAAGAAGTAGAGATTGTTTGGTTATAAAATCTGGTAATTATCCACCACCTTTCATGACTAGGTGATTGACTCGGATCACATGACTCTACCCACCCGGCAAATGTTCTCAGCAAGCGCCACATTCCAACCTGTTCAGTGAATCAAAAGTTACGTAGAATATAAGAAAAAGGAGAATGTTGTAATGTACCAATCAACACGGACGATGAGTACCAGTACGAGAAGCATGATACACGCAATATCTCCGGTCTCTCTGAATACCGGAACCGGGTAAGGATCCGGATGATAAAGTCATAGACGCGGTCAGAAAACCACTTCTCTTTGTCTTTGCACTCTTTTTTGGCTTTGCCCTTTTTGGCTTCACACTCCCTGTGCCGAAGGCACAACGGGTAGTGCCAATCTGAAAAGCCGATTGGGCGAAGTGCGCTCTGAACATGCTTTAAAGCAGTTTGTTTTTGGCATAGCTCAGGTCAAGCGTTCGTAGCGTCCATTCTTGGTTAAGTTAACAGTTCATGACCACTGCAGGTGCATCAATGCATTGCGCTCACACTTGCACTAGTTGCATTTTTTGTTTCGTCAAGGCTCAGAACTGCACCATGTCGTCTATATTATTTTAGAGATCAAATCAAGCCCATATTATCTTCAGAGTGCGCTACCTGTTTGATCTCCACTCCAATATTCTATCTCCACTTCAATTACCTTATATCTTCAGATACCAGACCCATAATTTTCGCTTGTCAAATTTGATGCTTACGGTGAGCTTACGACGCTGCGAATGTAGTATAATATGGATTACGAACTACCTGCCCTGACTATACTATATTTGCGTTGTCTCAACTTTTCAACTCGAGGTCTCTTTTAGATGCTGGACTCGTCTTATCATACGGCGAACTGACGCTGACGGCAGCTAGAACGCAACTACTAAACCAAAAACGGATTTACTACAGCGTGCTAGTAAGGTTCTACTAAAATTATCATCATAGTCCGAGAAGAGTGTCATCATCCTTCCATGACCTTCACTATGCCTCATTTAAACCGTCTTTATCAACCATCATTGGCGCGATGCCTCTTATTGTTTGTCTCAAAGCTCCCTATATCTAGTTAGCGACATCATTCAGACCATCTGTTCCAGAAAGCTTTCCCATTGGCGCGATACTTGTCAAGTTTCGTTGGTTTTCTTTTTCGAAATGCCGCTTTAAAATGACTATTTATTCATGTACGGTATCAACAGGTCAGCCTAGTAAGCATCCGGGACCGTAATCATTCATCATGATCACTTCGATCAATTACCCTCCCCTCGACGGTTCCCTGTCTTTCCCTGAATTGGTGGAATTCAATGCGCAACATAACCCGGATGTCACTTTCTACGTCTACGATAAACCTGACAGCAATGACCTAGTCTCTATCTCACACTCAGACTTTTATCGAGCTTGTCATCGGGCCGCCCAGTTAATTGGGCCAACCTGCGCAGGCGCAGACAAAGAAGTGCTTGCCCTTATCTGCAATTCTGACACTCTTCTTTACCAGACAGTATTCATGGGCATGATCTTCGCTGGGCTAGTTGTGTGTACATAGATTTTCCCAAACGACCTGCTTTCTGATCACTTTTCAAGCCATTCCCTATGTCCCCTCGTAATTCGGCGGCGGCAGTGACAAGCATGATGCAGAAAACAGGATGCCGTCGTCTAATCACAACTCAGCACTCTCTTGCTTCGCTCATTGACGAAGTCAAAGAAAGCTTTGTGTCTGGTGCCCCTGAAGCGAGCCAGCTGCAGATCGACGAGATTCCGGCGCTGAAAGACCTGTACCCAACACTCGTTAGTGGTACTCCAAACGAGGAAATTGTTCCGCATACTTCCTCAGGTTTGCCATCGTCTGAGCATGATGTATTATTCTTCCTGCACTCCTCTGGTAGTACTGGCTTCCCCAAATCCATTCCAATAAGTAACCTGACTGCCGTCCATTGGTGCATTATGCGTGAGTCAATAAAGTCATCTGCATAACAGACAACGCTAATATGGAGTGGCGTTAGCACAAATTCTTGATCGCATCAATGTTCCCGCTTCTATTCGCATCTGTGCTGCGTCCTTGCCATCATTCCATATCTTTGGTATATATTTTCAGCTCTTCCTCCCCATCACCACCCTGAGCAGTGTGTCTATTTACCCGCCTACATCCTACCTCGATCCCTTGGCAACCCCTATAATACCCAACTCGCAAAACATCTTGAACTCTGTGCTCCACACGAATTCTAACACTTTGGTAGTCGTGCCTGCCTTTCTGGAACAATGGGCGCTCTCGTCCAGTGCTATCGATGTTCTGAAAACCCTCGAATCTGTTGTAAGCTTGTTACTGATGCTGCAACAAAGAATGACTCGTGTTGATGCCAATGCAGACCTATGGTGGCGGTCCTCTCGCACCCAAGCTGGGAAATATCCTGGTGAATGCAGGGGTCAAAGTTTTTTGCGGTTACGGCGCTACAGAAATTGGTGTCCTCACTCATTTCTTCCGAGATTCGGTCGATCAAAAGTTTTGGGACTGGGTGCGATTTGGACCAAACTCAAAGATAAGATGGGCTCCACAGGGCGACGATGCATATGAATGTCAAGTTTTGGTGCGTCTCTGGGTTCATCTTTAAACACTGTCTCAACGTTCAACGCTTTCTCATAGACAATCCCGACGCATCAAGTGTCAGTAGAGAATATTTCAGACGTCAAGGGTTATGCTACTTCGGATGTATTCATTAAGCATCCAACGGTAGAGGGTTTGTGGAAGATGTACGACTAAAATTCACATTGTTCATATTATCTGACATGTTCCTTGCAGCGTAGGAAGGATCGATGATGTTTTGATACTCTCGTCTGGGGAGAAGACAGTACCAGCCCCCATGGAAAGCATTATCTGCGCTGACCTCTGCGTAAACGGCGCTGTCATGTTCGGCCGTGCACGCAATCAAGTCGGGATCCTCATAGAACCACGGGCAGGGTATGAAATTGACGTTGATGACGAAAAACAACTTGCTGAGTTTAGGAACCGAGTGTGGTAAGTATTCTAAAAGGTCGTATGCTATTGAGTCTGAAGATGTCCTTCAAGGCCAGTCATAGAGGAAGCAAACAATGAGGCTCCTGCCTTCAGCAGGATTTTCAAAGAGATGATTCTTGTGAATCGCAGTGAGAAGCCCATGCTTCGAGTCGGAAAAGGGACAGTCAACAAGAAAGCAACCATCAAGCTGTATGAAGAGGAGATCAATGACCTGTGAGTATAGTACCCATTCATCACTCTGTCAACTAGACTTCACGGGCGACAGATATGAAAAGGTAGAGGGCAGCAATAGAATAGGTATCGATGTGCCTTTGCCTACAAGCTGGGCTACGGAAGACGTCGAGGAATGGCTCAAGGCCCACGCGACTGCTGTGAATGCCGACAAGGCAGTTGATCCTGATGCAGACCTTTTTGCCCAGGGCTTTGACAGGTAGGTCGAAAACTAGGCGAGACTGGTGCTCTGCTTACTTTATGCATCCAGTCTCTCTGCGACATTCCTCAAAAATCGCATTATCGGCTCTCTCAGCTCGTCTCCAGATCCTGACCTTCAGGCATCAGCATTGCGGATTGACCAGAACATCATATTTTCAAATCCTTCGATTCGCTTGCTCGCGAGAAGCGTCATTAATGCAGTATTGCAGCGGGATGGTGTGGGTACCGTCGACGCCAAGAGTGATATCGAGAACATGATCGAGAAGTATTCAGTCGGTCTAGGAAACATTGTCATAGAAGCCAACCCCACTCTGGCTGATGTGTGCGGCCAAAATGATCATGTAGTCGCTCTGACGGGGTCTACGGGTGGTCTTGGCTCATACCTGCTTGCAGATCTACTCAAGCGCGAGTACATGTCTGCGGTATATGCCATCAATCGCCCGTCGAAGGGTGCATCCATACAACAACGACAGGAAAACGCGTTCAAAGATCGCGGCTTAGATTTCACGCTGCTTCACTCAGATAAACTGGTTTATATAGAAACTGATACATCCGATGATCAACTAGGTCTGGATAAGGAGTTGTACCAGAAGGTTAGTTTGATTTTCAGTGCCATTGAATTAACTAACGATGGTATAGATCCGCTCGTCTGTCACTATCATTATTCACAATGCTTGGCGACTCGACTTCAACCTGGCGCTCTCGTCGTTCGATTCTTACGTGCGGGGAATGCGGAACCTCATAGACTTGGCACTGTCTTCTCCTCGTCATCCAAAGCCGCGTTTCATGTTCGCATCTTCCATCTCGTCTGCTCAAAGCTGGGATAAAGCGAAGGGACCATTCCCGGAAGAAGTGGAATACGACCCAAAAGTTGCAGTAGGTCTTGGGTATGGCGCGAGTAAATATGTTTCGGAAAGGGTAAGTCACAAACTACTTCGGAGGGTACGGATTATACCAATACTGTTCCAAATAAGGTTCTCGTCAACAGCAAGTTACCCGCATCCTCGTTCAGAATTGGGCAGATATCAGAAGGACCCCCGCGAGGAGCTTGGTCTACGACAAACTGGCTGCCGATCATCGTCGAATCAAGTGTAAGCCTGGGCGCGCTTCCAGAAGCCAAAGGAGTAAGTCTATAATTATCGAGCGTACCTATTCTTGACATGTGGTGTTTAGTTGGTATCTTGGATCCCTCCCCACGCTATATCAAATGCTATTCTTGATGTGGCTTTCGCGGAAGAAGAACCTCCCATTGTGATGAATTTGGTCCATCCAAGACCAGTCGTGTGGAGGGCGTTGATAGAGCCCATTGCGGACGCCCTGGTTGAGCGTAAAGTAACCAGTCACCCACTACCCCTTGTGCCATTCTCAGAGTGGCTTGAAAAACTTTTTTTTTTTTTTTTTTTTGAATCCTTGTTTTGTGTCCGTTGGGGCGGAGCCCTATGATAGACATTACATGCGGTATTTACTCTAATTGATGCATATGTGCGTGTCCGTGGATGTTGGGTCGTGTTCAATGGTCCTGGCCGAGGCGCGGACGTTAACACCAGCTTAAGGTGAAAGGGGGGGTTGTTACAGGGATTGGGGTGCGTCTAGCTGTTTTTGTCGTTCTTGTCCTTTGGTGGTGATACGTCTCCGAAGGTTGGCTCGAATCTTTTCGTTTTGGCTATGAATGTGAACAGTGACTTTAGACATTCAGCGTCATTGAGAATGTGCTTCACATGGTGCGCTCTCGTTCCTAGTTCTTGTCTGAGTATGTTGCGTTGTCTGGTGTATGCTGGGCAGGTGAGAAGGAAGTGATGGACTGACTCGTTTCCTTCGTTGCATTGTTGGCATGTTGCTGTTTCTGACTTCGCTATACGGTGTAGGTGTTTGTTGAGAGGAATGTGTCCTGTTCTGAGCTGGAAGAGAAGCGAGCTGTGACGACGCGGGAATTGATCAATGAGTCCTGCGAAGTGTTTCGACGGAGCGGTTGGGTCTATGGTCTGTAAGGCAGCGAAACGGGGGGAAAGGTGCATGACCTTTGCTGCTTCTTCCTTGATTCGCTCTCGAAACTGCTGGAGTGTGGACGATTTGCTGATTGGTAGCGTGATGGGATCCTTCGCTGCCGTCCTTAGAGACTTTGGGAGAAGTCTCCCCTCCGAGACGTCTTTCCTTGCTGCCCTTTTTGCCCTCTCATCTGCCTTCTCGTTCCCCGGTATTCCTACATGGCCTGGCGTCCATCTCACCACCAGCCTTTTGCCATTGTTGTCTGGGATGATTTCACGGAGACTGTCGTGAAAGGTGTCCATTAGGTGATGTCCGGGTTGCGAATTGAATGCTTTCGTTGCGCGAATTGCCGCCTGGTTGTCCACCCCCAGTGCCATTGATTCTCCCCCTCCTGCTCTTCTAATCAGCTCCACCGCTAGAATCATCCCCACTAGCTCTCCCTCATATACCGTGTGCTCGCTATCCTTCCCCAGATAAAACCTTAGTTCGTCTTTTACCTCTCCGTCTCGCATGAGAATGGCCGCTGCCCCTACTCCTCCATCTATGGCCGAACCGTCTGAGTATACTCGGATCTCTTCCCTCGCCAGCTCATCTTCGTCGGCTGCTTCCTTCTTCTTCCTCGCTATCTGTAATTCGACGTCCGGCTTCCACTTTGGATTGTGGCGGATTGGGTGGATCTTCTCCATTCGAGCTGGGTTGACCTTGAATTCGTACATTAGCTTGTGAAGCGGGGATGGGTGGCGCTTTGGTTTGGCAAAGTTGCGTGCATTCCCGTAGTTGTAGGCCATCTTGATGTCTCTGGCTAGCGGGTGAGAGTCTGGGAGTGAGGTCATTCTGAGGGTCGATTTGAGGCATATCTTGCGTAGTGTCTGTTGAAAGGGAAGTATGTTAGCGTGCGCGTCTAGGATATCTGTAGCAGTGGATCTCATTCCGCCCGTTATCATCAGGGTTGCCATTCTCTGCACCCTTGCCATTTGCGACGCGAATCCTCGAGCCCCTCGTCCATTTAGCTTCTTTCCTTTGCCCTTTGCTACCAGTCCTGCGCACCAGACATCAGCTGCATATAACATTTTAGGAATGACTACTCCCTCGTATAGTCTCTTCATTAGTCGACTTTTGATGCCCTTCGTGGGTCGGATCATCCTGTTGCAGGCCAGGATGTACTTTGTGCCTTTTGCCAGGGCGTGGGCTGCATGTTCCTTGAAGTTAAGGTTCTCGTCTATTATTACTCCTAGAAATTTGTGCGAGCTCGATGGTTGTATTGTGTGATTTCGAATGGCGATTGCAGGTTTTGGCGCAGGGATTGTTTTGTGTGGGTCCGTGACACTTTGCACGCGCTTTCTTGCGAGACATACCAGTGCCGTTTTGTCTAGCTCGAATTCCGCGTGATGCTCCTCACTCCATTGTAGCGCGCCTCCTCTCTTCTCCATCATTCTAGTTAGCTTAGTGTTCGCCTCTTCGTATGACTCACCTTTCGCTATTAAAGCGACATCGTCTATGAATCCTAAGCTGAGTTCTCCCTTGCGGGGTCTTGGATCTGCGACTCTTAGTAGGTCAGTATTGTAGAAGATGAATGCAAGTGGGGATAAGGGACAGCCTTGATCGACACCACCTTTGACCTGGAATGATTCCGATTGAAAATCGTCAAAGATTAGAGATGTTGATCTTCCGTCTAATCTTCTCCTGTACCAATCGATGTATTCTTGAGGTATTCCTGATTTCTTGAGGTTGTGGAGGAGTTTGTTGACCACGACACTGGGAAAAGCGGCTTTAACATCCAGGAACAACATGGAAACAAAATTTTCCCTTGAGGCCCAAGCGTCAGTAATGAACTTCGTTAGTAAGTGCAGGGAATCTGTGGTCGAGCGTCCTGGTCTTCCCCCAAAGTGCGTTGCTGCTAAGAGATCGTGTCTTTCGGCTATATAGGTGAGGTCGTCTGCCACGCATGAGGATAGTATTTTGGCCATGGTGTCCAGCAGCGTTATCGGTCTGTACGCCTTGGGGAGACTGTAGTCCGGTCTGCCGGGTTTGCGCAGTACTATGGTTGATGACTTCTTCCACTGGTCCGGGTATATTTCTAATGTAAAGGTCGCTCGAAATATCGGTCCCATAAATGGGACTAGCTGCGCTGCGCAGTGGGTGAAGACGCAGTTACTTATTCCATTCGGTCCAGGGGCTTTGTGCGGGGAGAGCTTTGCTATCGCTCTGTCTATCTGTTCATTCGTTATCAGTGTAAACTCACAAACGGGAGGAGGGTAAATATAATTAGGGTCTACGTGCTCATTGGCCGGGGGGGGTTTGAAGAAGACCTCATATAAGAGCTCGCTTTTCCTGTCGTTGGTTTGGGTTGAGTTTTGATGATTGCGTTCTGGGTCCTTGAGCGTGGCGATTCTTGTGTGCATTTGATCTTCTGGGTTGCTTGCTGCGTAGTGGTGAAAATTCCATACCCCGGCTGGGGTTATCGTTTCCAGCCAGGCGGTCCAGTGAGATTCCTTTGCCTTCCTGATGCTTTCTGAGAAGGCGTTGCGCGCTTTGCGATACTGTTCGTGGATTGGGTCGTTTCTATACACTAGTTTAGCTCTCGATTTGCGGCCTAATTTATGTACTTCCTTTCGTTCTATATCCAGGCTTTTTGACCACCATCGTTTTGCGTAGGGTGATGGTTTCGATTTCGGCACCTTTGCATCTACTACCTTCGCGATGATTGAAGTGAGGTTGTCGAAGGCCTCCTCGAATTGAACTTTCGTCATGATCTCAGTTGGTGGGGGGATGGTGCTGAGATCCGCTGCTAGTGCCTCATTTATTTCGTCCCAGTCTGCTTCTCTGTAATTGTGGCGCGGTATACAGTTGATGCGTTCTGGTTGCAATTCTAGCGAGCTAATGATCGGAAAGTGGTCAGTGATGACTGGTCTTAGGTGGTACTCAACGTTGCATGCCGTGAAAGCGTGTTGGAGTTGGGCTGAGCAGAAGACGTTGTCGGGTCTTGTGAGGTTCTTCGTGGATGATGCTTCCAGTGTGGCGATTCCCGGGGGTAGTACTTGGATTAAATTGTACAGCGCTAGAAGATTTATTAGTACACCTGCGGCGTCGAGGTTCGCTGCAGTGAATAGGTGACTGTTTGAAGTTAGCTCCCACATTGGGTGGTGCCGGTTGAAGTCGCCTAGCCAAATTATATGTTCAGTATTTACTTCCTCCTCGCCTTGAGCGAGTTGTTGAGGGTTTGCCCGACGTGCGTTATGTTCCGTTTGCATATGTCTTTCGAGGAAATGCAGGGTGCCGTCGTGGTCGCAGGGGTTATATATATTATAGAAACGCACCTTTCCGAAGTCTCCCGATAATTCTATGGCCATGACGTTCGTCGATTGGATTGGGATAGCGTGCCATTTGTTCTTGGAGATCTTCTTGTTGATCAGCATTATCACTTGCATTCGGTTTTGATTCGTGTGGTGGCCGGTTGGGTATACCACATCCCAATAGCGTCGGAGGCTAGAGGCGTTAGCGAGATTCACAGGGTTGAGAAAAGGTTCTTGTATACATGCCATGTCAAAGTTGTCGGGATTGAGGTTCTTCAGGAGGTGTTCCCATGCGTTGGAGGATTTGCGAAGGTTCTGCTGCCATATTTTGAAGTCTGTTCTCTGTTGGTGTTGTGTTGTTGGTTCTTGCTGCATTAGTCCCAGCCGCTGGCTGCGTTGCCGTCTTGCGTGTAGTTGAGTGTTGAGAAGAAAGAGTCTCTTGAGGCAGCGGAATGAGAGCGTTGAGGTTGGGTGTCTGGCGCGTTTTCTTGCTGTGTCCACATATCTGTGAGACGCGATTGACTTCCTAATGGGATGTTGTTGGGGAATCTTGGGCGCTGCGGTTGATTGAGTCTTGCTTTCATTGGTCTTGCTTCTCTCGTTCTGTTTTGCTGAGGTGGGGGGGGATTCTGGTTAGTTAGGTTTGTGTGATCACCGTTACCTTCTTGCTGATATTCGTTCCACTCATTGGGCTGTTCGTCTATCTTTTCCCAGGTAAGTGGGTCCTCCGTTGGGTAGAATCGGTATCTTGATTCGTCGTTGCGTCTCTTGTGTGCTTCCCACTTGCTTAGGAATGTCGGGCACACTCGGCTCCATGCTGCGTGTCCCTTGATTTCACAGTTAGTGCAGTAGTAGTTGTTGGGGTCGTCTACCTTGCACATTGCTGTGCGATGTTGTTCTCCACACGTTCCGCATGTGTCAATATCCTTGGGGCAGTCTGTTGCCATGTGGTTGCCGTCGAAGGAGTGGCACTTGAGACATCTTGATGGTTCTGGTAGAAGTTTGCGTCCATATACTCTTTTGCTGGCTACCGATAACCCGAATTTGATGGCGTGATTCGCGCTCTCCCTAGAATTGAAGGTTAGTATAATGTGAGCTGTTCTCTGGTTCGGGTTGTGTCTCGCTATTGGTTTGATGTACTTAGCCTTCAGGATGGTTTTTGGGGCGAAAGCAGCCTTCTTCTCGATGTCGTCTATGGCTGCATTAGATTCTGGGACGAACGAGATCGGGACGTTTTCCATCAGGACGTGGAACGTGCGGTCTTTGATGGTGACGTTGGAGCCGAATCGTTCCAAGAAGTTGCTGCGATTTGTTGGGATGTTGAACCATTCCGTTGACTCCTTGGAGTTGAGTTCGTATATGATGCCCCCGTGAGGGAGTTTGCGTGCTGATACGAAGGTGAGGTCGTCCGGAGTTGGGATGTCGTCCTTGTTCATCATTTCGATGGCTAGTTTTGCCTTGGTGACCAACTGTGCCTCTGTGAGCTGTGTGGTGGCGTCCTTAGGCATGAAGAGTGATCTTCTATCTATCAAAATCTGTCTCGTTTGACCTTCGTTGCGTGAAAGAAGTTTCGTTAGTGGGCCAGGGATCGGCGCTTTCGCTGCCGCTGCATAGGATCTAGGTCCTTCAGACCCGTTTGAGTACTGCCTCTGCGTTGGTATGATTCTGAATCGCTTGCGTTGCGCTCTTTGTGGCCTTATCTATTCCCTCAAGTGATTCACTAAGATTAGTACGCACCTCTTTTACTGCCTCCTCTAGTGCCTCTTTATGCTTGTCTGTTGATTGCGCTAATTCCTCAGCCTTCTCTACCATGATTGTTAGGGGGCCACCTATGAGTGTTTCGATCTTGTTGATGATGTTGGTCATGTCCATCGCGCGTTCCGCGTCATACAAAACCATGGCAATAGCCCTGAGTATCTCGGCGTGGGTAGATCCTAGACCTGCCGAGGCGCTGAATTCGAAGATTGCTGTTACTATTTGCGTGAGCATAGTTCCTGCTGTTGGGAGAAACTAGGCCATGCGTGTTTAGGAGCTTCTTTGCTGTGATTATGTTAGTTATATCTGTTCTTATACTTGTACCTTCTATGTGTTCTTCGATTGACTTGCTGGAGGCGAGTAGCGGTT